>JADBJO010032315.1:7500-15821 GCA_016801955.1 Conus betulinus
CCTCTACAGAAACATCTGAATCTGAAAAACGTTTCAGCCTACACGCTTCTTGCCTCGGAATGAGGATGAAGTAACAGCTGTACGACAGCCGCTTGGTGATGTCTCATTTATCGACATACATATTGACAATCAGTACAAGTGCTACAATTTTACGTTAGCTTTTCAGGTACCACATAAATAAATAAGCATTTTTGTTCCAACAATGCCCAGCATTGAAGACTTTTTCAATAACAAGCACAGGACGTATTTTCTTTCAACTCTTTTACATCAAGGGAGGATTTGTATCACTAACGTGCGGAAGATGGAAGACATTTCGGACAGCAATGATCAAAAGGTGCAGAACAGTTATGCGTAGCATGCACACAGACCAAAGTGCATAGAGTGGACGTTTTCATATCATGCGAAAGATAGAAGTCTACCATCGATCATTATACAAGATGATAGACTTTTATCAGTGACATGTACAAAATGGAACTGAATCAGACACACGTAGGAAACGGAGGCCGAGGAAGTGCCGGGGGTATCTGTCCATTGAACGGGTCATTTCTTCCAAGATTTACAGTCTGCATAAGTGTTGTTATACTGCAGGTGGCAACAGTTCCCTTACCTGGTATCCATCACTAGCAGTGAAGGATCCCACCTACAAATCCTCTTTTGGGTAGCAAGGACAGCCACAGCATTTTCCAGATTAAAACATGTATGGAAGGACACGAACATCTCTATACACACGATCAGGATCCTATGTGCACTGGCATATTCCACCTGCCTGTGTGCTCGCGAAACATGGATCCACACATCTCACCTGGAAAGAAGAATCCAGACCATAGAAACGAGGTGTGGTGTTACCGCAAAATACTGAACATCAGAGACACACTGATCACATCACCACTCAACGTATGTTCAATCATCAAGCTGCACAATGGACCATACCAAGATCTGATGACATCAATGAAAAAAGAAAACTAGGTTGACCTAGCCAAAACAATATCCAATAGCCTCCAGAGACCTGTGAAAAGAGAGAGACGTCCTCCAGAGACCTGTGGAAGGAGAGAGACGTCCTACAGAGACCTGTGGAAGGAGAGAGACGTCCTCCAGAGACCGGAGGAAGGAGAGAGACGTCCTCCAGGGACCCGCGGAAGGAGGGAGACGTCCTCCAGAGACCTGTGGAAAAGGCGAGAGACGTCCTCCAGAGACCTGTGGAAGGAGAGAGACGTCCTACAGAGAACTGTGGAAGGAGAGGGACGTCCTCCAGAGAACTGTGGAAGGAGAGAGACGTCCTCCAGAAACCTGTGGAATGAGGGAGACGTCCTCCAGAGACCTGTGGAAGGAGACAGACATCCTACAGAACAGAGACCCGTGTAAGGAGAGAGACGTCCTACAGAGACCTGTGGAAGGCGAGAGACGTCCTACAGAGACCTGTGGAAGGAGGGAGACGTCCTCCAGAGACCTGTGGAAGGAGAGAGACGTCCTACAGAGAACTGTGAAGGAGGGAGACGTCCTCCAGAGACCTGTGGAAGGAGAGAGACGTCCTACAGAGAACTGTGGAAGGAGGGAGACGTCCTACAGAGAACTGTGGAAGGAGGGAGACGTCTTCCAGAGACCTGTGGAAAGAGGGAGACGTCCTCCAGAGACCTGTGGAAGGAGGGAGGAGACGTCCTCCAGAGAACTGTGGAAGGGGGGAGACGTCCTACAGAGACCTGTGGAAGGAGGGAGACGTCCTCCAGAGACCTGTGGACGGAGAGAGACATCCTACAGAGACCCATGGAACGAGAGAGACGTCCTACAGAGACCTGTGGAAGGAGAGAGACGTCCTCCAGGGACCCGTGGAAGGAGAGACACGTCCTACAGAGAACTGTGGAAGGAGAGAGACGTCCTAAAGAGACCTGTGGAAGGAGAGAGACGTCCTACAGAGACCTGTGGAAGGAGGAAGACGTCCTACAGACACCTGTGGAAGGAGGAAGACGTCCTACAGACACCTTTGGAAGGAGAGAGACGTCTTCCAGAGACCTGTGGAAGGAGAGAGAGAGACGTCCTACAGAGACCCGTGGAAGGAGGGAGACGTCCTACAAAGACCTGTGGAAGGAGAGAGATGTCCTACAGACACATGTGGAAGGGGTAAGACGTCCTACAGAGACCCGTGGAAGGAGAGAGATGTCCTACAGACACCTGTGGAAGGGCGGAGACGTCCTACAGAGACCCGTGGAAGGAGAGAGACGTCCTACAGAGACCTGTGGAAAGAGAGAGACGACCTACAGAGACCTGTGGAAGGAGGAAGACGTCCTACAAAGACCTGTGGAAGGAGAGAGACGTCCTACAGACACCTGTGGAAGGGGGGAAACGTCCTACAGAGACCCGTGGAAGGAGAGAGACGTCCTACAGACACCTGTGGAAGGGGGGAGACGTCCTATAGAGACCCGTGGAAGGAGAGAGACGTCCTACAGAGACCTGTGGAAAGAGAGAGACGTCCTACACAGAGACCTGTGGAAGGAGAGAGACGTCCTACAGACACCTGTGGAAGGAGAGAGACGTCCTACAGAGACCCGTGTAAGGAGAGAGACGTCCTACAGAGACCTGTGGAAGGGGGGAGACGTCCTACAAAGACCTATGGAAGGAGGGACACGTCCTCCAGAGACCTCTGGAAGGAGAGACGTCCTACAGAGACCCGTGGAAGGAGAGAGACGTCCTACAGAGAACTGTGGAAGAGAGAGACGTCCTACAGAGACCTGTGAAAGGAGGGAGACTTCCTCCAAAGACCCGTGGAAGAAGAGAGACGTCCTACAGAGAACTGTGGAAGGAGGGAGACGTCCTCCAGAGACCTGTGGAAAGAGAGAGACGTCCTACAGAGAACTGTGAAAGAGGGAGACGTCCTCCAGAGACCTGTGGAAGGAGGGAGACGTCCTCCAGAGAACTGTGGGAGGAGTGAGACGTCCTCCAGAGAATATGAAGGAGGGAGACGTCCTCCAGAGAACTGTGGGAGGAAAGAGACGTCCTCCAGAGAACTGTACAAGGGGGTAGACGTCCTACAGAGACCTGTGGAAGGAGGGAGACGTCCTCCAGAGACCTGTGGAAGGAGAGAGAAATCCTACAGAGACCCGTGGAAGGAGAGAGACGTCCTACAGAGACCTGTGGAAAAAGAGAGCCGTCCTCCAGGGACCCGTGGAAGGAGAGAGACGTCCTACAGAGACCCGTGGAAGGAGGGAGACGTCCTCCAGAGACCTGTGGAAGGCGAGAGACGTCCTCCAGAGACCTGTGGAAGGAGAGAGACGTCCTACAGAGAACTGTGGAAGGAGAGAGACGTCCTACAGAGACCTGTGAAAGGAGGGAGAAGTCCTCCAGAGACCTATGGAAGGAGGGACGTCCTACAGAGAACTGTGGAAGGAGGGAGACGTCCTCCAGAGACCTGTGGAAGGAGAGAGACGTCCTACAGAGAACTGTGGAAGGAGGGAAACGTCCTCCAGAGAACTGTGGAAGGAGGGAGACGTCCTCTTGAGACCTGTGGAAGGAGGGAGACGTCCTACAGAGAACTGTGGAAGGAGGGAGACGTCCTCCAGAGACCTGTGAAAGGAGGGAGACGTCCTCCAGAGAACTGTGGAAGGAGGGAGACGTCCTCCAGAGACCTGTGGAAGAAGGGGACGTCCTCCACAGACCTGTGGAAGGAGGAAGACGTCCTCCAGAGACCTGTGGAAGGAGGGAGACGTCCTCCAGAGACCTGTGGAAGGAGAGAGACGTTCTACAGAGACCTGTGGAAGGAGAGACACGTCCTCCAGAGACCTGTGGAAGGAGGGAGACGTCCTCTAGGGACCCGTGGAAGGAGGGAGACTTCCTCCAGAGACCTGTGGAAGGAGGGAGACGTCCTCCAGGGACCCGTGGAAGGAGGGAGACGTCCTCCAGAGACCTGTGGAAGGAGGGAGACGTCCTCCAGAGACCTGTGGAAGGAGGGAGACGTTCTCCAGAGACCTGTGGAATGAGGGAGACGTCCTCCAGAGACCTGTGGAAGGGGGAGACGTCCACCAGAGACCTGTGGATGGAGGGAGACGTCCTCTGGAGACGAGAGACCCGTGGAAATAGAGAGACGTCCTCCAGAGACCAGAGACCTGTGTGAAGTAGGGAGACGTCTTGCATAGACCTGTGGAAGGAAGACGTCCTCTGGAGGAAGGAGTGAGACGTCCTGCAAAGAACATGGAAGCAGAGAGACGTCCTCCAGACACCTGTGGAAGAAGAAAAACGTCCTACAGAGACCTTGGAAGGAAGGAGACATCCTCCAGAGACCTCTGGAAGGAGAGAGACGTCCTCCAGAGACCTCTGGAAGGAGGGAGACGTCCTCCAGAGACCCGTGGAAGGAGAGAGAGACGTCCTCCAGAGACCTCTGGAAGGAGGGAGACGTCCTACACAGAGACCTGTGGAAGGAGGGAGACGTCCTCCTGAGACCTGTGGAAGGAGAGAGACGTCCTCCAGAGACCAGTGGAAGGAGAGAGATGTCCTCCAGAGACCTGTGGAAGGAGGAAGACGTCCTCCAGAGATCTGTGGAAGGAGATAGACGTCCTCCAGAGACCTGTGGAAGAAGGAGGACGTCCTACAGAGACCTGTGGAAGGAGGGAGACGTCCTCCAGAGACCTGTGAAAGGAGGGAGACGTCCTCCAGGGACCCGTGAAGGAGAGTGACGTCCTGCAAAGACCTGTGGAAGAAGGGAAACGTCATACAGAGATGTGTGGAAGGAGAGAAACGTCCTACAGAGACCTGTGGAAGGAGGGAGATGCCCTGCAGAGACCTGTGGAAGAAGGGAAACGTCCTACAGAGATGTGTGGAAGGAGAGAGACGTCCTACAGAGACCTGTGGAAGGAGGGAGACGTCCTCCAGAGACCTGCGGAAGGAGGAAGACGTCCTACAGACACCTGTGGAAGGAGGAAGACGTCCTACAGACACCTCTGGAAGGAGAGAGACGTCTTCCAGAGACCTGTGGAAGGAGAGAGACGTCCTACAGAGACCCGTGGAAGGAGAGAGACGTCCTACAGACACCTGTGGAAGGAGGGAGACGTCCTACAGAGCCCTGTGGAAGGAGAGAGACGTCCTACAGACATCTGTGGAAGGGGGGAGACGTCCTACAGAGACTCGTGGAAGGAGAGGGACGTCCTAAAGACACCTGTGGAAAGAGAGAGACGTCCTATAGAGACCTGAGGAAGGAGAAAGACGTCCTAAAGACACCTGTGGAAGGAGAGAGACGTCCTACAGAGACCCGTGGAAGAAGAGAGACGTCCTACAGAGACCTGTGGAAGGGGGGAGACGTCCTACAGAGACCTGTGGGAGGGGGGAGACGACCTACAGAGACCCGTGGAAGGAGAGAGACGTCCTACAGACACCTGTGAAGGAGAGAGACGTCCTACAGAGACCCGTGGAAGGAGAGAGACGTCCTCCAGAGACCTTTGGAAGGAGAGAGACGTCCTACAGAGACCTGTGGAAGAAGAGAGACGTCCTCCAGAGACCTGTGGAAGGAGGGAGGCGTCCTACAGAGACCTGTGGAAGGAGAGAGATGTCCTACAGACACATGTGGAAGGGGTAAGACGTCCTACAGAGACCCGTGGAAGGAGAGAGACGTCCTACAGACACCTGTGGAAGGGCGGAGACGTCCTACAGAGACCCGTGGAAGGAGAGAGACGTCCTACAGAGACCTGTGGAAGGAGAGAGACGTCCTCCAGAGACCTGTGGAAGGAGGGAGACGTCCTACAGAGACCTGTGGAAGGAGGGAGGCGTCCTACAGAGACCTGTGGAAGAAGAGAGACGTCCTACAGAGACGTGTGGAAGGTGGGAGGCGTCCTACAGAGACCTGTGGAAGAAGAGAGACGTCCTACTGAGACGTGTGGAAGGAGGGAGGCGTCATACAGAGACCTGTGGAAGAAGAGAGACGTCCTACAGAGACGTGTGGGAGGATAGAGACATCCTCGTAAGACCTGTGGAAGGCGAGAGACGTCATCCAGAGACCCGTGGATGGAGGGAGACATCCTACAGAGACCTGTGAAAGGAGGGAGACGTCCTACAGAGACCTGTGGAAGGAGGGAGACGTCCTACAGAGACCTCTGGAAAGAGAGAGACGTCCTACAGAGACGTATGGAAGGAGAGAGACGTCCTCCCAGAGACATGTGGAAGGAGAGGGACGTCTCCAGAGACCTGTGGAAAGAGGGAGACGTCCTACAGAGACCCGTGGAAGGAGGGAGACGTCCTACAGAGAGCTGCGGAAGGAGGAAAACATCCTTCAGAGGCCTGTGGAAGGAGGGAGACGGAGCGACACGGAAAGAAAGCGACAGACGACATTGCAGTTTTGGGCAAGGAAACCATCTGCAGAGATCTCGGCTCTGGCATACAGCCAAGACTACTGAAGGGACCTGGTGAACTGTTCTTCATTCAGAATGGTCCCTAGTGATTCTCCACGGAATAAATGGAGTAGGAGGAGGAGGAGGAGGAGGAGGAGGAGGAGAGAGGAGAGGGTATAGCGAAACTTTATCTAGTGCCATATGCAAGAAAGAATTCGGATGTTAACACGCGAAATATTGAAAAATGTCATTCATAACATAGCCTTGATGAAAGAGTTTATCAGAAGCATGGACAAAATTGAATGCTATTATGTATAAACACTTCTATTGTAATTTAAAAAAAGTGTCCATATTATAATGGACACAATAAAGACCATGAGTCATGAACCGCGTGTGGCCCAACCCCCCTAGAGTGTCAGGAGATAAGGGCTGAAACACTGTCTTGAAGGGGGCTTCTCTTCTGAGGACTCTCTGCTGCCATGCTCTCCACGAGTTTCTTCCTACTGATACATGGGTAAACCATTGACTTCCGGGAAAGACCATAGGACACTGGGAAAGACCAGAACCAGGGCTCTGTGGGCTGGCTCCCCACTTTGTCTTAAACGTGTGGCTGCTAAGAACAAAAGGAAAAGATGCTCTCCCAGGATTCACCAAAAGGGGGAGAATGATGAATCCATTGGTGCTCAACCAATCACGACTGCAAATCCCAAACGGAACGGACTATGAACATGGACCAAATGGAATATCCATGTGTCTGTGGAAAGCGTTTCGCTACCACCCGTGGCATGAAGATCCACAGAACAAAGAAGAGGAATTTGCACAGGTCCCCGATGCTAGGCGCCTGAAACTCAACCTGTCACGAGCAAACGAAACTGAAGATTAGGAGAAATTGGATGCAAAAATCGAACAAAAAGACTCGATGCACTGATAAGGAAAAGCACCCTGGAACACAAACTAGCCACATATGGGGACATTGTGTATCATCTGTAGAGTGCCTAAGGAGCAAAACTACCCAAAGAGAAAACACCTCCGAAGAAATTCAGATGCCAGGAACAGATGGACCAGATCAAGGTCCAAAAGAAAAGCCTCAAGAAGCAAATGAAGACCGCACTGCCAGCTGAAAAACAAGGCTTGGAAAAACTCTGGAAAGGCCTGAAAGCAAAACACAGCGCCCTCAGCAAAGCGGAATCTGCAAAGAAGAGGAAGAGCAAAAAGAAGAAGACACAAGAGTGCTTCTTCAGGGACCCCTTCCAGTTTGCCAGAACACCGTTTGAGCAGCCGAAATCTGGGATCCTAAGTGTGGACAATGGAGTTCTTGAGCAGCATCTGACGAAAACATACTCTGACTCACAGAGCAAAGCACCACTCGACATTCAAGGTCTGGTGAGGCCAACCAACCCTGAGAAACAGTTCAATGACAAAGCCACCAACGTTGGCGGAAATTAAGGTGTTCGACAAAGCCAGAGCCAAATCATCACCAGGGCCAAACGGAATAACTTTACCAGCTGTACACGAAATGTCCCAAGGTGCTGGAGTGGCTCCACAGGCTACTGCGATCAGCTTGGAGAAACCAGAAGATCAACAGCCAGTGGCTGACGGCAGATGGCGTGTACATCCCCAAAGAGCAAAACTCAAGTGACATCAGCCAGTTCAGGCCAATGTCACTACTGAACGTCGAAGGAAAAATCTTCTCTGTCATGGCAGCAAGGCTGACCAAGTACCTCATGGAAAAAACAAGTACTTCGATGTGTCAGTCCAGAAAGGTGGCAACCCAGGCGTGACTGGCTGTGTATAGCACGCCACGTTGATCTGGGACGCAAATTCAAAGAGCAAATCATCACAGATTGGATCAACTTGGAAGTGGGCATTACAATGGGCCGTGCAATTTCCCCAGTACTGTTAGTGTTGGCAATGGAAGTCATCTTGAAAGCAGCAACAAGCAACGCAAGACAAACAGACCTTGGCGATGGATACAAGATGTCCCCCTTTCAAGGCCTTCATGGATGACACTACAGT
>JADBJO010032318.1:0-15819 GCA_016801955.1 Conus betulinus
CACATAAGACATACTTACTAAACAAAATAACATACATGTGCATTTCATGTACAAAACACTTTCTAAATAGTCAAGTACATACATAAAGCAAAGAGGGTGGTGGTGGTTGGTGGTGGATTTAACGCGGAGTATGCAAGTACTGGCACATAAGATGGTTGAAGTAATGGTATTTGAAGGTTGATATGAATTAACGTTGTGTGGTTGATTCAGGGAGCGAGTTCCATTGACGGGAACCTGAATATGTTAACTGGATTTGAATAAGTCAATTCTAGGAACAGGGACATGAAGTTTGGGTAGAGTCCTTCAGGAATGTATTGAGAACCTGTGAACTAATGTTGAGGGTGCCTTCTTAGACACAATCTTGTGCATTATGATCCCTCTGTTGTATCTAATCTCAGACTTAATGGGATAACTTGAATCTTTTTATAGTCAGAGTCCAGAAGACTACTGTTTTTTCAGGACTAGTTTGAGTGGTCGCTTGTGTAGGCTTACAATGGTTTGAGGGTGCTAGCGCTAGCACAGTCCCATAGAGCAGACCCATAGTCTATGTATGATTGGATATGAGACTGGAAAAAGAGCTTGCGTGAATGCAGGTCGAGGAAGCGTTTGATTTTGGAGAGTTGATAAACTTTCTGTGAAACGTTTTTTGCATATTGAAGTTATGTGAGCTTGCCAACTCATGGTGTTATCAATTGTTATTCCTAGCACTTTAAGGTATGTGAACTGTTCAACGGGTTCATTTTTAAGATATACAGGAGGAAACTTAGTGAGATTTTGTCTTTTTTTGCCTGGCTGTGATAAGCATGGATTTAGTTTTTTTCAGGGTGAAGCGACATGTGTTTTAGTTCAATCCATTTGACGAGGTCATGAGAGAGAGAGAGAGAGAGAGAGAGAGAGAGAGAGAGAGAGAGAGAGAGAGAGAGAGAGAGAGAGAGAGAGAGAGAGCGAGAGAGAGAGACAGAGAGAGAGAGAGAGAGAGAGAGAGAGAAACATTTTATTTCATAAGCATTGGAGTACTTTTTACAACCAGTGATTGCCCTGGCCCTGCCTAGCGTCAACAATAAAGAACTGAATAAGACAATAAAGAACTGAATAAGACAATATATGTAGAGACACGCACGTTGAGGAGGCTTCATCAAAACGAGAGAGACAGAGACAGAGACAGAGAGAGAGAGAGGAGGGGGGATAGGGAGAGATAGAGAGAGAGAGAGAGAGAGAGAGAGAGAGAGAGAGAGAGAGAGAGAGAGAGAGAGAGAGAGAGAGAGGGAAGAGCGGGATGGAGGGAAGGAGGTTGTGCATGAACACCTGAATTTCTTTTAAGATGTGAAAGACAAAGGGAACTAACAACAAAAGGGCTCGTTCCAATAGCATACAGATATTACAGCACATTCAAATCACTCTTCATCAAATAATCAATGTCTAACACAAAAATGGAATTGACAGGTAGCAGTGATCGTTAATGAACAATCAAGAATGACAACAAAAGTGGGGTGACTCTTCAGCTAGAGAAATGATCTGTAGGAATCGAGTGACGCAATTAACTTGTGCATTCCCACTTGTGCCACGCACTGATGCTTAATACAAACCCGAACGGAGAAACGAGGTGCTTCATTTCATTTCTTTTCTGACCGTTTATTTTGTCGGCGTTTCTATTGTTATCCTTCGTGTGCTTTTAAGTGTTTGTTTGTTTGTTGTTGTTGTTGTTGTTTGTTGCGTGTTCCTCTCGTGCGAAGAACCTGACCTTTCTCACAAGCATGGAAGCGGAGGGCGAGCAGCAAGATTAATTTTCTTTGCTTTCTCGTCTCTTTTTCCAATGCTTTTGAGAAATGATGAAGTGTTTATTGTTGTTGCTGTCGCCATTCTTTCCCCTCGTGCCAGAGGTCTGACGCACGTGAACAGAAACAATGGACAAGGCAGGAAAAACAGTTTCTTCGTTTTTCTCTGACGCCTGTTAAACCGTTTCTGGCTCTTCAGGTATTTATTGTTGTTGTTGTTGTTGTTGTTGTTGTTGTTGTTGTTGTTGTGTTGTTGACCATTGCTACTGGGGGCATGCGGGTGTTTTTGCTATGGGGCAGAGCAGTTGAGAAGGCATAAAGACTGCGACAAAAGACTGCGACAAAAGACTGTGACAAAAGACTGCGACAAAAAGACCGACAAAAGAAACATTTCGAAGGGTGTGGGGGTGGGGAATGGGGGATGGAGGGAGTATTTGCTTTTTTTAAAACCAAACCATTATTATACATGTTTATATGAGCACACGCGCACTCATACAGGCAAGCCAACCCCACCCCACACACATACACACAAACATGTACTCTCTCTCTCTCTCCCTCTCTCTTTCTCTCCTCAAAGAAGACAAAGATCTTGCAGAGTGTTTTCATTTAATTTATAGCATTTTAGTCCTTTCAAACAAAACAACTGTTTTATTTAATTTTTTTTTCTATTTCACATCTTTCAGAGCTGTCTGTTTTAATTCCCTCAAGATGAAGCCGGCAGCCAGTGAGAATTGTGTATAAAGTTCTGCTGAAGAAAACTTGCTCCAAACCACAAATCCTATTCGCTTTTTAGGCTGAGGGGAGTGGTGACGGCGGTTTTTACTTTGTTTTGTAGCGTATGTTCTTTTTTGCTAAGCTGTTGGGTGTTAGAACCTTGCAGGGATGCTTAAGTGTTTCTTTCGTTGTTGTTTTGGCACTCGTATGAAGCCGGGTATTTTTTGTTGGTGTTATTAAGGCATCACACGTAGTGATCGTACTGCCAGAAAAAAAAAAGCTTGAATTTACTCGTTTTTTTTTTTTTGTTTTGTTTTGTTGTTTTTGCTTATAGTTGTTAGTGATTGTTCCATATATCTGGGCCTTGTAAAAGTACCTACATGCTTCTGTTTTCGTGACAGAGACTGACAGAGGGGACAACGACGACAACACAAGACAAACATATTTTTCTTTTACAAGCATTGAAATACATTATACAAGCAGTCCTTGCCTTGCCTTGAGTAATATAATCCAATATTTGAACGAACCCAGCAAAGGGCAATATTGGTTCCCTTTAAACCTTAAAATGTACATTATTTGATTGATTTTTATGATAACTGTGGATGTTGTTTTCTTCTAATCAAATGAATCTAAAGTATACAGTATGGATTGCGAAAGAAGGCAAGTCACTGCAACACCAAGCTGCTCTGTAAGTTGCTGGAATGGTGCTCGGTACTCATCCTTGGAATTTATTAGTTTATTGTAATTTAGTCCCATGTGGATTCATTCCAAGAACTGCCCCTCGGCACTTGTGTCTTAAGAGTTTTTTTTTTTTTTTTCTACTGTTCACAAGAAAATGTAGCTTGTTTTGCTCTTTCATGATTTTTCTTTTGCTTCTTAGGTGGCACCTTGGTTGTTGTTTTTTTTTTTTTTGAAAACTCACCAAACATACTCCGGTATTGCACACCAGCCTTTTTCTGGGATAGCATTCTTCTTAAAATCGAAAAGGCAGAGGAGTCAAGTTACCACTTTCCGCGGTCACTGAGGAGAAACAATCAGGTTTCGAAATATTGGTGTCTGACCGGGAGTTATATGTTAGTGAGCTTCCTCCCCATTGGAGATTGTCTCCCACTTTGGAGACTATAAGCTCACTGAAGGTTCATTTTGAGAAGCATTTATTATTCCCCACTCAAACACTTACTGTTAGTTAGACAGAATTATCTACCACTGCAGATATGAAGGTTTATCGCCCCCTTATTTCTACAATCTAAGACATAAGACCAAGCTTTGTTTTATATTCAACATTTCTTGCAGTCACTGCAACACCAAGCTGCTCTGTAAGTTGCTGGAATGGTGCTCGGTACTCATCCTTGGAATTTTTAGTTTAGTTTATATATATATATATATATATATATATATATGTGTGTGTGTGTGTGTGTGTCATTCATCTGTGTACATATTTATTTTTCTATTCTTTATTTATGTTTATTGATACCATTATTTTTTGTCGCGTCTGTGTGTGTGTGTTAGTTTGAGGCGATGGTTAGGAGACAAAAAAAAAAACACCATATACCTTTTTTTTTTTAAAATTCAGTATGATTAAATCTAGAATAAATAAAGGTAAGGGTTACCGCGAAATACAAGTATATATATATATATAATGAATATTGTTAAAACGCCTGATGTTTTAATAAAAGCGCTCAACCCCTTGGGGAGTAACATCTGTTAAAAACAAGTGGTTTAAAACAGTTCTAAAAAATATCTACAATTTGTTACGAGCAGTACGCTCTCGTCAGGATAATGCTTGGGTGTTTACTATTTCAGTTTTGGTATTTAGGGTTGCTAAGTATGGTTTACATAGTATAGTAACCATTTTTCAGTTAGGCATAGGTTGCATCTTTTTGAAATATTATTGTATGGTGAAGCTTTTTTATGATTTTCCAAGATATATTGTAGTTTATTTTTTTTGTCTTTAAGTCTCAAATGTATTTGCTCAGTTCTGTTTGGTTTTTGTATTTTACTTTATTAAATGACTGTTTATGGTTTGCATATCTGGTTTTGAAGTGGTTTTCCGTAATCCCTATATATGTTTTCTTTTTCATGTTCTGATGTCACAGTGGCCTGGTATACAATATTATTATAGAGGCATTTGTTGCTTAAGGGGCACTGTTCTTTTTTAGTGCAGTTGCAGATTTCCTTTCTTCACCCTTCTTTGCTGTGTTGGTTTTCATTTGTTAGATGAATCAATTACATTTTTCAGGTTGGGCATACATGAATATGATAGTTTGATAGTGTTTTTGTTGAATATTTTTGACAGTTTGTGTTCTTTTGGAAACGATGTTGTTAGGATTTTAAAAAACTCTTTCCCTATGTTTGTTTTGACTCTTCCGTCATATGGGAGGGGTTGTACCATGTAATTTTCCTTTTCCTGTTTTTCTTGTTTTTGTTTTTTGTTCATGTTGTTATCTGGCAAGTAGGCAGACAGACAGGCAGGCAGACAATCAGACAGACAGAGATTATGTATGAACAAATTATAATGAATGATTACTTACGGGTATATCAAAACAAGGAAAACATACGTTTAAAGCCTAATTCCAATACCGCTCGAATGTTAAGACAAAGAAACATTACTCTTAAATTATCATCAAAAGTGTAATTTGAAAATTGGACTGAGATGATGCAGATGTTATTCATGAGAAACTAACTGTGGAAACAGAACAGAGAGGAATGTCTGTGCTGTGGGAAGGGATTCCTACAGATCACGCATGGCTATTCGTGCCACGCACTGGCTCTAAATGCAAGTCCAGATATGAGGTCAGTCTTAAAAGTTACAAGCGAGCTGAAAGGTGGGACGCATGAGATCTGATCACTGTCTTTTTAACATGAACAAATCGGGAAGCTTTGAAATTCAATGCAAACACTAATAATTGATTGAATCAAAACGTGTGTAAAAAGGGGCACTGTTTCACCTTAAGGTCCACAACAGGTGGACTGTGTAAAGGCATCAATGGCTGTTTAATCATGGGGCAGTTCTATACCCTGAATCTCTCAATCTCTCTCTCTCTCTCTCTCTCTCTCTCTCTCTCTCTCTCTCTCTCTCTTACACACACACACACACACACACACACACACACACACACACACTGAGTTTTTTAGCCTGAATCACGCATGCATGCACACACACACACACACACACACACACACACACACACACACACACACACACACACACACTCACACACACACACACACACACACACACACACACACACACACACACACACACACATACATGCGCGCGCACGCGCACACACACACACACACACACACACACACACACACACACACACACACACACACACACACAGGTGTATGAGTAAAAAAAAAAAAGAAGAAAAGGAAAGGAAAGGTCTGATCTTTCACATGCGTTTTGATCAGAGTGTTATTTATGTTTAAAAAAAAAAAAAAAAGAAAGTAAACATTTTAAAACTTAACGTGAATTTCAGCGAAAACAATGCTCTAGGATCGTGAAGACAATGCTCTAGGATCGCTTTTGACTTGATTTTCTGATATTTCCAAACCCGTCATCAGAAATCTACTTCGATCCAATTAGACTGTTTTGTTTGTTCAAAACATCCGTCAGAAAAGTAATAATAAGAGGAAAAAGAAACACCCGAAGGTGCTTGGGAGGACCCACAGAAGCACTGTCTTCACCTGCCTTTTGAGCAGTCCTGTACAACCCTTGGAGGCCTGTGTTGACGATGGGTACAGGCACGCACAGGACACTCCATTAAGATATCAAGGGACATAACTGCTCCTGAACAGAGGTAAATCAGACTACAGGATGCAAACAACAACAGCCTTAAAGTAGCATCCCCATGGGTGTACCAGCCCGTATTTCATGACTGCAGAGCCCCATCGGCGAAAAACACCACCCTCCAGCTGTCGAGCACACCACCCCACAGACCCAACCACCCCTGCCCACGGACAGATGAAGACAGTGCCACTCCAGATACAGCCAAGCTTTCGCCATACGGTCTTAAATGCCCTCAAGAGAGAATCCAAAGTTGTAGTCTTTCCCACTGTCAACAGGACTTTCCCTGTGGTCAGTGGCTCTTTCCTCACTGTCACTGGACTTTTCTCCAGTAAAAGAAAAGTAACAAGTAGTCTATGAGAAGGTGAAAAAGGAGCGGAAGAGCAAAAGGAAAAAAAAAAAAAGAAAGAAAGAAACGGAACACCACCCCCAAAAACGAAGAGAAATGCAGAATTTAAAAAAAAACATATTTGGGGAGGTGTTCACGTTATTCCAAATATTCAATTTTTTTTTAACTCTAGTGATCCACATTTGAATGTGCATCCGCGCACTTGCACACACACACACACACACAGACACACACACACACACACACACACACACACACACACACACACACACACACACACACACACACACACAGAGGCGCGCGCTCCTAAACTCTCTCTGGGTTTTCTCTCTGTCTTTGTTGTCTGTGTGTCTGTTTGCCTGCCTGTCTCTTTATCTGTTTGATTGTCTGATTATCCGTCCGTCTGTCTGTGTGCCTGTTCGTCTGTCCAATCAGTCACCTGACATAACATTTGTATATGTTTAAAAAAAAAGTGCAAAAAAAATCAATATAATGTATCGCTTGAGCCTCTCTCTCTCTCTCTCTCTCTCTCTCTCTCTCTCTCTCTCTCTCTCTCTCTCTCTCTCTCTCTCTCTCTCTCTCTCTCTCTCCTCAAGCATTGCTCTTCCAGAATTATTTTCATTTAATTTACGGGACAATCCTTTAAAACCGATTGTTTTCCTTTTCTGCTTCAAAGTTTTAAGACTCCATCGTGAAGCTGAAAGCCCGAGATAATTCTGTATAAGATTCTGCTAAAGAAGACTTGCTCTAAAACACAAACCTGTCTTTCTTTTTATAATGAGGGGAATTAGTTTTTTTTTTTCTTCTTCTTCTTTCCTTTCTGGGTTATACGTTTTTTGTTTGTTTGTTTGTTTGCTTGTTCGTTTTGTTTGTTTGCTTGTTTGTTTGTTCTGTTTTAATTTTTGTTTCGTAGTGTGTGTCTTTTGTAAGCTTTCGAATGTTCGAATTCTTTGGGATGTTGAAGTATTTTTGCGTGTTGTTTCCTACTGACGCTCTTGTGAGGTTGTTTACTCCTTCGTTGAGGCAAAAAACGTGATGATCATAAAGCTAACCTCAGTGCGGTTATAAAGGTATTCCTTCGTTGAGGCAAGAAACATGATGATCATAAAGTCAACCTCAGTGGGGTTATAAAGGTATTCCTTGTTGCTGCTGTGCCAGGTTTTTTTTTTTTTTTTCTTCAAATTTTGTTTGTTTGTTGTTTCTTGCTGTCGTGCGTTATCGCTAGCTAGAGCACATCTGGAAAGGATAGGATCATAGTTAGTTAGTTACTTAGTCAGTCAGTTAGTTAGTTAGTTAGGTAGTTACTTATGTATGTATGTATGTATGTATGTATGTATGTTTGTATGTATGTATGCATGTGTGTATGTATGTATGTATGTATGTACGTGTTTATTTATTATTTATTTATCTGTTTATTTATTTCTTCATTCATTAGTTCATTTATGTATTAATTATTTACCTATGTATGTATCTATTTACAACGTTGATCGTTTTAGTTATATCAATATTTAAGACATTAACTAATTAATGTCTTTATTTATTTATTTATTTATTTATCCTATTCTCATTTGTATTTGTTTTTCCTTCATTTTTCGCTACAGTGTTTGTTTAGTTCTTTACGTACTTACGTATTTCCGTATTGTGTCATTTAAAAAAATATTTATTCATTTATCTACATATGTCCTTATCTCTTTTTTTTTTGTATTTCCTTGTTTTTCTTTAATTTTTTTTCTCATTCTTTTTTTTTTAATTTTTTTTTTTTTTTTTTTCAATTCAGTTTTGTGCGTTACACTTTCGAGGGTTGTTTAAGATTGTAGCTGTTTTAGTTGTTACTTTTATTGCTGGTGTTGTTAATGGTGCTGCTTTGTTTAATGTCACTTGAGTAGAGCAGACGGGCCAGATGATGGCATAAACCATGGAAAAAGGGGGGGGGGGGGGGGGGGGGGTAGGGGGGGGGGGGGGGGTTGAAAGGGAACCAGACATCCTAGATCAAGAGGAAGACTACCCTCTCTTCTGAACTTGATGCTTTCGTCGGCAGTCGGTCCATGTGTTTGTTGTTGCTGTCATTGTTGTTGTTGTCGGTGTTGTTGTTGTTGTTGTTGTTTGCTACTGTGGTCTGGCATTGCCACTCGTTCAGAGCTGATACTCTGGTCTTTGGGAAATGACACGGCCGCTGAAGACAAAGTCAGAAGCAATAAACGTGTGTTCTGTTTGTTTAAGCTTGGGAGCTGTTTCCATCCGCTGTTGAAGAGGCTGCCAGTTTTTCAAAAGTGTCTTTATTTTCTTTTTTATCCTTGTGGCTCTCTTGAGGATTTCCTTTTTCCATCCTTCTTCCGCCAATCAATCCGACGCTGTGCAGATCTGCAACCAGTCATTATTATGCACTCTCCTAATCTGGATCATTCTTTCGCAGTGGTAGCGCCGACAGGGATCATTTCATATCACACTGTAACAAACCAACCCAGAGGACGCACTACATTCACTGATCTTGTTGCTTTGCTTTGCAGTTTCTGTGATGCACATCAGAGAGAGAGAAGAGGAGAGAGAGAGAGAGAGAGAGAGAGAGAGAGAGAGAGAGAGAGAGAGAGAGAGAGAGAGAGAGAGAAGGGAGAGGAGGGGGGGGGGGGGGGGGGGGATACAGACAGACACACTGCCACAGACAAATGGAAAGACTCAGGGGCAGTAGAAATAGAAAAGAGAAGGGAGATAAGTAAATGAAAAACTAAATCAGATGAAGTTATGAACAACACTAAACAGTGAGCAGGCTGAGAACGCATGAACCCTGAGATTCCCAGCATTGACGCATTATCACTCCTGGAAAGAATGCTGACGTTTGCAGGTGGTAAAATACAAATGGAAAACGTACTAAGAATCAGCAATTTCACACACACACACACACACACACACACACACACACACAACACACACACACACACACACAACACACACACACACGCACGCACACGCACGCACACACCCCACATACTCTCTCTCTCTCTCTCTCTCTCTCTCTCTCTCTCTCTCTCTCTCTCTCTCTCTCTCCAAGGACAAAGAAGCATTGAATCTGACAAATACAGAGCGAGAGAGAGAGAGAGAGAGAGAGAGAGAGAGAGAGAGAGAGAGAGAGAGAGATTACATCAACCCCGCACGCAAACATCTCATTTTGACTCCCGTCTTGTGACATTACTGCTGTCATGACGAGGAGCAGGCGAAACTCTGCGACACTGAGCTGGGAATGCCAGCTTGCCTTACAGCGTCCAGGCACGCGTTTAGCATTTTGTTGGTGTCTGTTTCATCCTTTGGTGTTGAGAGATGTCAGTTAAACCACAGCCTTTCAGTATGTGTTGTTGTCAGTACGGCGGATGAAGGAAGGGACAGCCGCTGCATGACGCGCTGTTATTTTGATTTGTTTGATTTTTTTTTTTTTTTTTTTTTTTTTTTGAAAGACACATGTATGTAATGTCAAATGATAGACTGTCTGTCACCTGACATTACCTACGTGTGTATTATGCTCTCTCTCTCTCTCTCTCTCTCTCTCTCTCTCTCTCTCTCTCTCTCTCTCTCTCTCTGCCACTGTCTTTGTCTGTCTGTCTGTCTGTCTGTCTCTCTCTCTCTCTCTCTCTCTCTCTCTCTCTCTCTCTCTCTCTCTCTCTCTCTCCCTTTCTCTTCACCTCCCTCTCTAGTGCACGCGTGTGCACGTGCGTGTGTGTGTGTGCATGCGCGCGTACACGCGTGTGCGCATGTGTGTGTGTGCGTGCGTGCGTACGTGCATGCGTGCGTGCGTGTGTATGTGTCTTTCTTTCTTTCCTTTCCTTTTTTTCTTTCTCCATCCTTTGTACAGGCGGAATCATGTGTTCACATCACTCAACGGTGATGTCGTAAAGCAAGGTGAGGCAGGGGGCGCCTGTCTGGCACATTGCTAATGCCTTGTCTCATCTTTCATGGAAATGACCTGCACGTTTCTGACTGCCTGGTGATACTCAGGGGAGATGACAATAAATGAGAAAAAAGACGTCTGGCGTTTTATGTTGTTAAGTTTTTGTCATTTATTCCCAGTCTAAAAGCAGGATGGGGAAAGATTTTAAATTGAACAAGAGGGAGCAAGAGAGAGAGAGAGAGAGAGAGAGAGAGAGAGAGAGAGAGAGAGAGAGAGAGAGAGAGAGACAGACAGAGACAGACAAGACAGTCAGACAGACAGTCAGACAGACACACATACTCACTGACAGACAGACGTAGGGGAAGGAGGGGGGGGGGGGGGGGGGGGGGGGGGGAATAAAAGCGAGAGGAAAGGGGAGGAAAAAAAAAAAAAAAATGGTGGAAAATAGACGTTGTCGCGAACAAAACCTAACACAGAAGCGATTGACTACACCACATCTCAGAATCCCAGCAAAGGAGCGTTATCAGTCATGCAAAATGGGACATGCCTTAGCAGCAATGTCAGCAGGTTGAAACAAATAATAATTAGCAAGCCAATTTGTCTGCTCTACCCCCCCCCCCCCCCCCCCCACGCACTGACCGTGTTGAGAGAGAGAGAGAGAGAGAGAGAGAGAGAGAGAGAGAGTGGGGGGGGGGGGAGGGCCTGCTAATGTATGGAACTATTGATCCAAAACGGACAAATCAGACGTTTCTTTGTGTGTACCTATTGGTGAGGATGATGGCCCTTGATGCAGGTGTCTTCGATTGTTTCATATTCGTACTCATACTTTGCTCATAAATGTATGTCTTTCAGTATTTAGTTAGTTAGGTAGCTGGTTAGGTAGTTAGTCGGTAGGTTAGCTGGTTAGTTGAATAGTTGGTTGGTCAATCAGCTAGTTAGTTAGTTAATCAATTATTATCGTATATCATTTATGTATTCACCTATTTACTTCATTATCTATTGATTCATTTGTTGATTTAGTCATGTGTTTTACTGACATTAATAATTTCAAGCAAAAAAAAAAAAAATGCTTGTGAAAAACTCTTCCGAGAGCTGTTGAAGACTGTTGCTGTCGTGGCTGTTACGGTTACAGTTGTTGTTATTGTTGTTCGTGTCATTGGTGCGTTTACTGCCACTCGTGCTAGGGAGCCAGATGATGGAATAAAGCAAAAAACAAAACAAAACAAAACAAAACAAAGCAAACACATGCAAACAAAACAAACAAAAACCGACAACAGATGAAGAAGAAGAATGCCTTTGTTCCCAGCCGGAGTCATTCGTCAGCTGCCGATGTGTTTGTTATTGTTGTTGGCTTTGAGTAGTTGTTGTTTCCTGTAATTCCCTCCCTTCAAAGCAGATATTCTATCCAAGGGACAAGGCATGAACGGTGAAGATGAACACGGAAGAAGTGGAAACGTACGCACGGGCGCTATGCACGCGCTCGCAGTGAAGAATTACGAGCTGCTGTTTATTTAGGATTATATTTAGTTTGACGTGGTTGTTGTTTTGGATGCCCCCACTCGTGTGTCCTCAATCCTGTCTGAATCTTTCTAACGTCCAAATGCACTTAGCCACCCTGGATCATCCTTGTTCAGAGTAGCAGCGACGTTGCACAGGGATCAAGCCGTATCAAATCGTCACCAAGCAACCCACCAGTGCATACATCCCACTCGTTAACGTTGTTGCTGGGTGGATGTGGTGATGTTCTGTTCCGCAAGGTAAGGCTCAAAGTTGGAAGAAGGCTGCTGATATAGGCTTACTGAGACGGCAGTAATTGTTTACTCACTCCGCCAGTATAGTATTCTTTTTCTTTCATTTTTTTTTTCTCCAGTATGAATGAACTATCACATAGTTCCCTATGTCCTTTTCTCTGTTGTCCTATTATTTATGAAGTATTATTTAGTTCCTTAGTTATTACTTTTGTTGCTACTGTTGCTATTGTTTCTGCGCGAACAGGAGAGAGCTTAGAAAGGTGATTTGTATTTCTGTGTTGGTGTCTATAGACACAAGTATGTCAAAATACTCTTTCTCTCTCTCTCTCTCTCTCTCTCTCTCTCTCTCTCTCCTCTCTCTCTCTCTCTCTCTCTCTCTCTCTTCTTCTCTCTCTCTCTCTCTCTCTCTCTCTCTCTCCTCTCTCTCTCTCTCTCTCTCTCACTGTGAGTGTGTGTGGTGTGTGTGTGTGTGTGTGTGTGTGTGTGTGTGTGTGTGGTGGAAAACATGTCAAACCTTTTTTTTTCCGAGCATTTGGTCTCATCGAATCCCAGGGAAAGAAAAGAAAATGGCTACCGCAAGTATCATTGAATAAAATCTGGATCGTATAACAAAGGGAGAACTAAATCACAAAATACATTTCAAATTGCAAAACTGGCAAAGAATTCAATCAAAAGATACATGTTGAGAGAAAGAGGGAGGAAGAGAGAGAGAGAGAGAGAGAGAGAGAGAGAGAGAGAGAGAGATGGAGATAGATAAGAGAGAGACAGACAGAGCGAGAGAGGCTATGTATGAAGAAATCGATGATGAATGGTCATTTAAAGGTATTTTCAATAACAGTTTAAAAAAAATAACAGGCCATTTACGACCGAAGGTAAGACGTAGTAAAAAAAAAAAACAAACTCTAAACAAATATTTAAATTGTTAATTTAAAATGGACCGAGAGGAAGCACGGATCAGTAATGAGCAATTCACCATGGAAACGGAAGGGAGAGGACTCAGTGCGCTATCGGCAGAGACCCCAATGATATCACGTGACGTATCTGATTATGCATCGCAGCTCGAGCCGCGCACTGATTCTTGATACAAGCCTAAACAGAGGAAAGGGATGCTTGATTTCAATCATTGTCGTAGCGTTTATTTTCTCGGCGTTTTATTGTTGGCCTTCACTGGCCTTTAAGTGCTCGTTTGTTGTAGTTCTTTCTCCGTTCCCTCGCACGCTAAACTTGGTCAAAAGCTCGTGTTGTTGGCTTCGCCTTGCCTTCTTTCTCAAACCTCTGAGATTCGTTGAAGTATTTATTGTTGCTGCTGCTGTGTTCGTCTCTCTGGTTATTGTTGTTTGCTCTTTTTGCTGTGCATTGTTACTGGTAGGATGTGGAGAGTTTTTAGTATGAGACAAAATGGCGGAAAAGCTAAAGCAAGTGAATTGGAATGATGATTAGAAAAGCACTTGATGTTCTTCAGAGGAGTCTGATGTATAAAATCTGGCCAGACATCAGCTTAATAATAACGTTGTAAGCCAGCTCAGATATTAAAACAATGAAAATCGTAATCACGAAATACATTTCAAATTGCAAAACAGGCAAAGCATTCAATCATGAGATACATGTTGAGAGAGAGAGAGAGAGAGAGAGAGAGAGAGAGAGAGAGAGGGAGAGAGAGAGAGAGAGAGAGAGAGAGAGAGAGAGAGAGAGAGGGAGGGGGGGGGGGGGAAAGAGTGAGAGAGAGAGAGGGAGATTATGTATGAACAAATCGATGATGAATGCGTTTTTTAAGAGCACATTAAACAACAAATACAAAATCAAAATAAAAGGCTATTTCCAGCAATGGCCGAAGCTAAGAGATAGTACAAAAACTTGTCTTAAACAACCATTTAAACTCTAACTTAAAAAGGACCCGAGAGGAAGCAGAGATCATTAATGAGCAATTATCCGTGGAAACGGAAGGGAGAGGACTCGATGCGCTCTGGGCGGAGATCTCTTGAGATCACGTGACACGTCTGATTAGGCATTGCTACTCGTGCCGCACTCTGATTCTTGATAAAGCCTAAACAGAAAAAAACGGGGTGCTTGATTTCAATCATTGTCGTAGCGTTTATTTTCTCTGCGGTTTTTTTTCTTTTTTTTTCTTTTTTTTTAATCCCTCATTGGCCTTTAAGTGTTCGTTTGCTGTAGTTGTCCTCTGTTCCTTCGCACGCTAACTTTCGTCAAAAGCCTCTGGAAGGGCTTAGAGCAAGACTCGTGCCTTGCCTTGTTTGTAATGCCTCTGAAGACCTTTGAAGTGTTTCTGTTGCTGATGTTGTGTTTGGCTCTCGTGCCAAGAGTGTGACCCACGCCAGTAGCATAAACCGACGAGGAGATTCGCTTCGTTTGCTTTCCTTGCATCAGTTTTCTGGGCTTTGTGGCTGATGAAATGGTTATTGCTATTTTGCTCTTTTTCCTGTGCATTGTTACTGGTGGGATGAGGTGAATCTTTCGGTGAAGTATAATCATGATTATAAAATCAAGCTATGCTCTTTTGGGTAGTTTGGTATAAACATTTCGCCAGATATCAGCTCTGTCTTAAAGTTGCTAGCCAGCTCAGGGTGTTAATCAGAGCAAAGGAAACCGTCTTAAAATGCAGGCAAAATGGAAAAGCTATGAAATAAGTTTATGAGTAAATGAACAACTAAAATACATTTACAGGTGCACTATTTTACGTTCAGGTCCAGTTTCAGTTTCTGTTTCATCAAGGGCGGCACGGCGTGCGGATTAGTCCATATACGCTACACCACATCCGCTAAGTTTTGAGACCACACTACGAATGATTTGAGCTGATGGATAAATGAATTAACAACTAAGATGAGAGAATTGAAGAAGAGGGTCACGTGGCTACGACTCAGCAGATGTCTTACCTACGCATTAGCCCAGTGCGCTGGTCAGACCTTGAGTGCCTACCTGACATCAATTGTCTTTTTCTTCAGGTCCACAACAGAAAACTGTGTGTGATGCCACCAATGGCCATGTCACAACAGTTCATCAGCCTGTTTGACTTGCATTCCTACTGTTGCTGAGAGAAGCACACACACACACACACACACACACACACACACACACACACACACACACAGAGTGTAAAACTAGAACAAGGATGTCTGGATCTTTCAAATGCGAGGTTTTCGCACATGTCAAGAACTAATCGAGCTGACGAGGTGCTGGCGAAACTCTGCGACACTGCTGGGAATGCCAGCTTGTCCTACAGCCTCCAGACACACCTTCAGGGTTTTTGTTGGTGTTTCTTTTTCTCTTTCATCCTTGAGGTTGTTGGTTGCCTATGAGGATACGTCACTATCACTGCAAAGGATAAGAAAAGGGAAAGGCGGCCGTGCACTGCTCTAACAACCAGTCATTGCTTTGATTTACCTGCGTTGATTTGGACAGAAAACCACACGTTATGTCAAATGACAGCAGAGACACATAGACAGACGGAACAGACAACACAAAGAGACAGATAGACAGACGGGTATGCAGGCATCCAGATAGACAGAAAGGCAGGCAGAGCAGGAGAGCTGAGAAAGGGACAG
>JADBJO010032319.1:0-15816 GCA_016801955.1 Conus betulinus
GGGATTTGGGGGTGGGTGGGCATTGGGGCCGTTAGCGCCAGGTACGAAGGACGAATGGGGGTCGAAGAATAAGGAATTAAAAGGGGCAACGAGTTAAACAGGTAGGTGTCTGATCGTAAAACATAAAAACCTGATTTGTAAGACTAACAGGTTCTCCGGAGGACAGGTCTTGCGAAAACACACGATGATAGTGGGTAAAAAAGGGAGGAGCCCAACGCGCAGCCATATGGGTTGACTGAAAACGAAAGGAAGAGAAGTTATACCAGTATATTAAGATTCACTTTCCAAATAAGACAATGGTTTCAAGTGTGATCTTAAAACGGAGTAAAAAGATACGATTTTATATACCAGGGCCGGTCGTTGATTAGGAAAGTAAAGGCTAGTAGGAATTAGTCTCTAGCTCTGAAAAAAAATATTCCGTGTGCGTTCTAATTTATTTTGGTCTCAGAAATTTTGTGGCGTTAGAATACATTTATATGGTCAAGAGCGAAAGAGATTACAAAAGAAACAAGATTAAGAGTCCTGCGTTAGCAAAATCTTGCATAATATTTACCCCACAAAATATTCTCTTTCTAAGTAATTTGCAAGTAAAAGAAAATAATAAGTGTCTGTATTGTCCTGACAACAATAGATTATCGATGAGCATTTCTTCTATGGATTATCTACCTGTGCGAATGTTTTGATTGTTTATCGAGTATTTTATGTACATAAAAACAGACATAAGACTAAAACTCTCAGTATTGGACACTCTATTTTGGGGTAACCGATCCCAGCTCTAAATCTTGTGAATTACGAATTCGTTAACCATACTATTCCCTTTAGGCTAAGATGTGTATCAGTATCTTCAACAACAAAACAAACAAAAACAAAAACAAAACAAACAAACAAACAAAAACCGATTCTGTCTTCTCTGTACAACTTATTTTTGAAAAGGAGCTGAGCATATCATCATCATCATCACCGTCATTCTCCTCCTCCCTCCTCCTCCTCCTCCTCCGCCTGCCTCATTATCATCATCCATCGTCGTCGTCGTCGTCGTCGTCGGTCGTCGTTGTCGTCATCACTCGTCCTCGATCTCCCCCTCCTACTACCGTCTCCCTCCCTCATCCTCTTCATCATCACTGTCCTCCTCCTCCTCCTCCTCTCCTCCTCCTCCTTCTTCCCCCCCCCCCCCCCCCCCCCCCCCCGCCATGACGTAGGCGCTCCTACCTGTTCCTCCAGACGGTGAAGCCTCTGACACAGATGGTCCATCTCCTTAATGATGACGTCAAAGGTGAGGTCATCAGGGAGGATCCTCTCTCGGATCCCAAAACCCGTGCTGAGATTGTTGCTGACGAAGCCGAAGCTGCTGGCGTGGTGTTGTCGTTGTTGTTCTCCGCTAGCGGTGCTGTTGGTGGTGGTGGTGATGTTGGTGGCGGGGGTGGCGGTGGTGTCGGGGATGGTGGTGTAGCAGGGCTCGGGGTGGTGGAGGTGGGGGTTCGATCTTCATGTGGATCTTGAAGAGAGTGCTCCTGGACCTCCACGGTGTCGAAGACGTCTTCGTCTCCCTGCAACCAGCGGTCAAAAGAGCAGTGTTCAGTCAGGGGTGTGTGGGGTTGGGGGTGGGGGTGGCGGGTGGAGGGTGGAGGGTGGGGTGGGGGGGGGGGGGTGGTGATGTGTACAGACACAAAGGTTCACATCGGAGAGGGAGAGGGGCGGGGAAGGGAGGAGGAGGAGGGAGGGGGGGAGGGGGGTGCAGCAAGTTCATAGCGCAACCAGTTGTTGTGTGTGTTGTGTTGTGGTGTGTGTTGTGTGTGTGTGTGGTAATGTGTGTTGTGTTGGTGATGGATAAGGGGTGGGTAAGGTGTTTAGTGTGATAAGGGGTAAAGTTGGTGTGGGGGTAAGTGGTGGAAAGAGAGAGAGAGAGAGGAAGAGAGAGAGAGAGAGAAGAGAGAGATCGCCTGGACCTACGCTATCGTTAAATAAGTACCGGTACGTGTTTTCAATTTTAATTAACCCGAAACCAACATACGATCAGTTGTACAAAGAACGATGACAGTGTCAGACACTGTACTGTATAAATGTGTATAAAAACCAAAACAAGGTTGGATCGTAACCGAAAGATGACAGGAAATCGGAACACGATAGGTAATTACGTGTATATCCCAAAGTGGACAACCTCGCCGGACCGCTTGCCAGAAAGAGGACAAAAAAATCACATCACTAGTTGGACAGTGATTGTAAATTCACACGAAAAAAAAACCGAGAGAACGGAAGCTGAGAGGCAAATAACGGAGGAATACAGTGGAGCCGGAGAAGATTACGAGTGGGCCCATCTCTGAGGGATGGGGGGTGTCTTTATACCCGGGTCAGCTACGGGAGATCCAAGGTAATCAACAGATTAAGCGAAGTCACACGATGCACTACTTTGCGAAGTACGGGGATGAAAGCAGGCGAGAACGAAGGTAGAGCTGGGTGCTTTATAAAAAGGAAAGCGAGGGCAGGAGGGGATTACAAACGGGGGGCGGAAAGCCGTGGGACCACTTTGGGATTATATCGGGTAACAGATCAAGAGTTTGGCATGGGGGGATGAGCGACATAGTCTTTAGGTAAGGTTGAAGCAACTGCATGGTCAGTGGCCTCAAGAATTGTGTACCATCCTGTCCGAAATGGGAAAGTCGCCGTGGGGGCGAATGCCCTCTGAGCATCTACTTCGGCGCCTGTGGTGATACCAGATGTCGCGAGGGACGTTTGGGTTTATGTCGATTAATAGGGGTATGATTTCGATTCTCACGAAAACCTTCGACACACTAAAAAAGTTCACCCCCTTGCTAATAAACAGTGAGTAGACGTATACACTAATTCAGAGGGAACCGAGGTTGGCAAATTCATTAGTGAAACGTAAGAACACCTAAGTGCGCAAGGTGGCAAAACTACGTCCAGCCCGGTGACCCGCAAAAATCATCGAAATTTGCAAAGGTAGATCACTGCAGTAACATTGAGGTGATGGTTTATCCTCAAATTGCAATTTTCCGCATGACTTTATGGATTACATCGTACATTGAACCTGACTGTTTTACAAAAGATTCAACGTCCATGAGGGTTGGGGTTGCTTTGTAAAAATCTGAATATTTTTAATAAGAAGACTAATACTGTTCTGCCTATCAACCTTACAAACAGCGTCAATGTTCACTATACTTTCATGGGCTTAGCAAAAAAAACGGGACGAACAATTGTGGCTCCCAAGGCCTGTGAGCTTCGTTCTGCACCATTGCACACGACGGAAAGAAAAACACTGTATTATAGTGTTAGCCAAGAAAAGCCCCCTGTGGTATATTCCTCTATAATCTCCCTCAAATGTCATACATTAGGTTTGTGTATGTGTTGATTTTCTTATGACTGCAGTGGACGAACCACAAAACAAACACACACGCTGAAAAACACCCCCTTGGTGAACAAGGAACATGTGAGCGCATGTGATCAAATTGAAGCGATTTGGCTGGAACTGTCTGTCACATTTTCTTTTAATTAACAAAAGAAAGGCAGAGTACAGCCTCTTTTCGCAAACAAACACTGGTAAGACATTTGTGGAGACGAATCTCCACAGCTGCACGAGGTTCTGCTTGACAAAGAAAAGGAATGAGTTGATCAGTTGAAATGCACACCCCACACACCTCCACCCACACTCCCAACCAACCCCAAAAAACAAAAAAAAACACACACATGCACCCAACAGGCACATAGTTAAAGATGCTCGCACCGTCACATACCAACGAACAACCACACCCACACACACACGAGGGGACCACACACACACACCCATGACACCACACCACCAACAACAGGAACGAACACACAGACACACAAAACACACACACAAATAACAACAGTTAAATATTAAGCGCCGCGCGCGCACACTCACTCACACACCACACCAAGGCCCAGGGCACACAAAAAAAAATGAAAACATGGTTACCCAAGAGAACACACAACAAAAGGAAAGAATAAGAACGAAAGGGGGGGGACGGGAAACCAACACCCCAAAAAAAGACAGTACGAGGAAAGCCCAAGCAGACCACATACACACACACAAAGGAAAACAGGAGAAGGGGACAAGGAGGAAACAAACAGACACGCGAGTAAGGTATAGGGAAGCAAAAGATGGAGAACCGCGTGAAGCCGGGGGCGCGTCACAGGAAACCACGGCCGACACGGGGGAACCACACCACACACACAACAACCACACACAACACCAGAAAAGGGGAGGCCCACTACCAAGCGGGTGGACAAAGAGGGGGGACAAGGGGACTGAGCGAGCAGGCCTCGCCCCCGGCACGCCCACCCCCTCCCGCTACAGGAAACACGTGGGAAATGTCTACAGGGGGGCGGGGGGGTGGGGTGGGTGGCCAAACCTCAGGGGGGACCCCAACTGACCCCCACGACAGGGGCGGCAGGTACAAGAAGGGGAGGAACCCTCACCAACCGCTGGACGGAAAACTACGAACAAAACCCCCCCCCCCCCCCCCCCCCAACCCTCACACCCCACCACCACATTCCACACTTACACACTCATCCCCCCCCTCAACACTTTATCTTGTCATTATGTGTACTAGCTGGGGGGTGGCAGCCCCTGGTAGCGTATCCCTCTCGCTTCAGACATAAAAGCTCGTAGACATAAAAAAAAACTTCTCCACAGCTTTCCTTTTCCTTCTTCTCCGAAATGCAAACAAATGTAGCTCTGGCCTAAGTTGCCGGTGAAGAAAAACGGAGAAGTGGCAACAAACAACGAATGTTCTTGATGTGTCCCCGTCACAAACCCGTAACAACCACTAGGCCGGAACACACGGGCTACCTGACATGGGGAAAAAAGGGAGGAGGGGAAAGGAGGGGGGGGGGAGAAGGGTATGAAAGGAAGGACTGCAGATCGGAAGAAAATGAAAGTTTGGGTGCGTTCAGGATATCTTTTTGATGCAGCGTGATGTGCTGATGAGATGAGGGTGAGAGAAATGATTGCGTTTCAAGCCCACAGGAGCCCAAGGAATGCAGAACGAAAATACAATGGTGGTAAAACCAGGACCAAAGACACATAACGGAATCAAGCAAACAAAGGCAAATTACAGATCAAACATATATAGTAGATCGGCTAGATGAATCGATAGATATAATAGATAAGCTAGGATAGAGTAGATGATTTTAACAGACAGACATAATCTATAGTATAGGACTATAGTAGATAACATAAGAACAACTACTAACGAAACCTTACTGAATGTCTCTAAAGTAGCATTCGATTATAGGTAAATATAACTACTACTAACACACCAACTAACTAACAACTAACATTTGATGTCTACGACTCGACTGGCTATGAGGCAAAAATCTTGCATCATAGTGTCAAAAACAAAATTTTAAGACTGAAGATCAGATTTCATGCACGAACACACAAGATAATGGCCGGAACAAAAACAGGAACCACCAGAGGCGAAACGAAACAAAGCACACACATAAAAGAAGACCAAGAGACGAGAGGAACAGAGTAGTAGCGTATAGCAGCAGCAGCAGTAAGTACACAAGCAGGGCATCAGCAGAGCAAGCAGCAAGCATTAGTCTATGTGAGTAGCGAAGAAGAAGAAGAAGAGCCCAAACAGCAACAACACCGACAACGAAAAAACAAACCACAGAGGAGGTTGATCATTGGACGAGTTGACCTGGTGTGAATAAACAAAATACACGCCGTGCCTCTTTGACTCATGTGCCACAGGCGAACGAAAGGCAAGAGGGAGCGTAGACAAAAGGCAAAGGACTTGCAAGCAGATTCATTTCCAACGACCGGAGAATGTTCAGCGCACAACTAGGGCTGATCAAACACGGGATCCACATGTCATGCGAGATCCCGAGAGAGGACAAACAAACAAACAAGCAAGCAAAACAAACGAACAAACAAGCAACAACAAACAAACGAACAAACAAAACAATTACAAAACCTAGCAGTAGTAAGTGCACTCCTCCTTGGTATATTTCCTTGGGTCTCTTACGGGCACATACGTGGGTGACGCCTATGGCAGAATATCGTGCAACAGGCACACATGTCTGCCTGGCTTCACTGGAGCGACAGGTTGTTTCTCATCTACCCTTTTCAGGCGCCTATGCCAATGCCCCCCCCCCCCCCGCGGCCCTCCATTCCCCGTCCCCCCCCCCGCCCCCGCCCCCCCCCCCCCTCCATACTCGGGCCTCTGGCATGATTTCATGTTGCTACACGCCACAATTAGGATTAAACACTATAATTATCATTTCCATGTGAGCGTTTGTGAGGCCTACCATAAGTTGCCCCCCACCATTTAATGTTGGACTGGATGAAAAGAGCAACTCTCTACCAATTAATTCCCTTGTGTTGGGGGATCTTCACTGATGAAATCGCTAACAGTCTTCCAATATATGACCTTCCCCCTAATTGATATGACATTTCAGGCCTTTGCACTCACCAATGACCCTATCTTTGTGCGCCAACCAACCGTCCAAGCGCCCAAATCAGTCCCATTCCTTTGAATTTAATCTGTCTGCTTGGAATCACCTGAATTTAATCTCTCTCCCTGGAACCGCCAGCAGGTTTGTACCTTGATGGCCTTGATGATTGAAAGAAAATGAGGAGAATCAACGTTCAGACACCATGAAACTTGTGTAAACATCTGACGGCGCCAGTCTATAATACTCTGACTCCTTAAGGAAGGCCTTGGCGTACCTTTTTTTGGTGTGTGCCCTGTCGCTGTGTCAAACGCATGTGTTTCATGCCGTCTTTGTTACACACACACACACACACACACACACACACACACACACTGGGTACCGTCACATTATTCGTTTTATTATAACGATAAAGTAGACAGAGCTGCAAAACAAGGTGCAAAATTTGTTGCCCAGAGTCTCTCAGGTTGAATTTTCCGCTTTCGGTTTAAGAACTATAAAGTATAGTGGAACCATTTACTTGGAACCATTTCCAGAATTCTTTTTAAAAGTCTCACAGTAAGCCTATTTACACAGATTTTAGTATTGCAAACCTTAAACACATTCCCCCATCAGCAGAAATTTTATCGTCCTTTATGTATAGGTAGAAAGTCGATGCTTTTACAACAAACTTCAGTAAAAATGTCTTATGTGTTTGCGGACAGAACATCACAGCTGATCATATTCTCTCATGTGCCGCTGTCAAACAATTAATACCCATGCTTTCTACATACACAATTAGAAATATTTTTGAATCACCGCTATCAACCTATGAATTCTCTCTTTCTTTATCAAAGAGTCCAGTTGGTAAGAACTTACAGTTTCTCACATTTATCATCTCATACTTATGAGTTACTTTTAACTGAGTCAGTCATACACCTACTGCTGAATTTACATTAAAAAATACGAAAGGACCATCTTCATCCGTCCCCCTACCTCTCACTCTTCTCTCCCTCTTCGAAACAATTCGTAGTTTTCTAGTGTTATCATGAGGGTTTGGTTTGTTTGTTCGTTTTTTTTTGGGGTTGATAGGGTGTTTTTGTTTTTCTCTCTCGTCTAATATCACCTTGAGTGGATAGACGTTGAATTTGAAACTAACCCACCCCCCACCCCACCCCCACACACTTACATCTCCCCCCCCCCCCCGACACATACACCATCCCCCCCCACACACACACACACCACCACCACCACCACCACCACCCCCACACACACCCCCAACCTCCACACACAAACGCACCACCCCACCCCTGCCACACACACACACACACACCACCCATCCCCCCCACACACACCACATCACCCGTCCCCCCCCCCCCCCCCCCCCACCCCACACACACACGCACCACCCTCCCATACACCGCCCCCCCCCCCCCACACACATCACCCCATCCCCCCCCCCACCCATACACACGCATACACCACCCACCCCATACACACACCCACCCCCCCACCCCATCCCCCTCCCCCCCCCCACCCCCCCCACACATCACACCCATCCCACACAACACACCCCACCCATCCCCCCCCCCCCCCCACCCCCACACCCACACACACACATCACCCATCACCCACCCCCACCTACACACACACACACACCACACACACACACACACACACACACACACACACACACACACACATCACACCATCCCATCCCACCCCCCCCCCCCCATCCCTCCCCCCCACACACACATTACTCATCCTACCCCACACACACACACATCACCCATCCCCCCCCCCCCCCCCCCCCAACACACACACACACCTCGGCTGGGAACTCCACGGCCACTAGGTCGGGGCGGACGCTGTCCCCTGTGGCCGTGGTGGTCCCTGTGGTGGACCGGGGTGGACTTGGTGCTGGACACCAGCAGGGTGGCCAGCCAGGGGTAGTCCCTCTCCAGCACCGCCACGAAGCGCTCAAAGGCCAGGGGCCCTCTCTTTGGGCAGCAGCTCCAGCATCTTGTAGATCTGCTCCGTCTCCGACTTTCTCCGCCTGAGGATGTGGAACCGTGTGAGGCGGGTGTGGTGTGTGTGTCGGGGGGGGGGGGGGGGGGGGCGGAGGGTATCGTGGTGGGTGGTGGGGGAGGTGAGGGTGGTGGGGTGTGGGGGTGAGGGGTGGGGGTGGGGCATGAGAGTGGGTGTGGGGGGGATGTGGAGTGAGAGTTGGTGGGGGGGGTGAGGGTGGGGGAGGAGGGAGGGAGGGGAGGGATTCGGAAGGAGGAGGAGGTGGAGGAGGTGGAGGAGGTGGAGGAGGTGGAGGTGACAGGTAGGAGAAGGGTGCTAGAGGGAAGGGGGTAGGGGAAATTACCTTCACTGTCCCAAGTCCCCCCCCCCTCCCCTCCCTTCCAATCTTTCTGGGTTTTCAGTCTTTTGATATCAAAGCATTTGTTCCACAAATATTTCGTTGCACTCGCTGCATGGACATAAAAAAAAAAAAAAATCCGCATCTCGCTCCACATAGACATGTGGTAGATGTGGTCTGTGTAGCCATGACAGTAACAAATGTTCCAGTGCCAGGCGCTGTGTGCATTATTCAGCAAACCACTCTGCTTCCTACCTTGGTTGTCCTGAATACAAACTCAAGAGTCTTGGCGGGTTCTTTTAAATCATCTAATGATAGGTCTTACTTACAAGCCGTTTCTCTCGCAAGAGCGCAGCTGGAAGGACAAGCAAGTCCTGAACAGTGTGGTCACCAGTCTGCAAGCCTTGCTTCCAGTCCAGGTAACCCAAACTGCTCCTATGTCATATTCCTCAGCTGTAGCTGGGAACAAAAGTAAATCGCCGGTCACGAAAAAGGCGGCTTGCTCCCCAGTAACTTGTTTCAAAAGCCTGTTCTCCTGACCTGGGACAAGTCAACGCCAAAACAGAAACTTGTGAACGTCTGGTGGGCTAGAATTGTCACCCCTCCTGTTAATACTCCTAAGAAAAAAAAAAATGTAAATCAACAGAATCTTCAAAAGTGTCATCGCCTGGCTGTCCATCTCCTAATGTTGATCTTAATAGTGTCGTTGTGGTCATGGAAACCTTTTCAATGAAATTCATCAGTATTATGCAAAACGTGACGCACCTGCTTACATCTTCCATGTCGGAATTCAAACGAATTATTTCAAGCTGTCACGCCCGCGTGTCATGAACTTTCGCAAACCGGAAGTTTTCTTTCTTTGTTTTCTCTTTAAAAGATCTGCCTGTTGTTTGTTGTGATTCTTTGCTTTTCTTGTATTCGGGCAACCAGTTTAAAAAGGCTACATGGACAGTCGAGTTGTAGATCGTCTGAGGTTTTTTACAATGAGCTGCAGAAGCAAGTGCAATATTGACAGCCTTCTTCGGTTGTTGCAAGACCATAGCTTTGATGTCCTTGCGCTGCAGTCTCTGAGTTGTCATAAAAATGATTTTGCCAAAACTCCCGGGATACTATTTTCCTCCAGTGACTGACGCAGTGAAGACAAATGCTAAACTAAAGTTGCCATATATGTATCGTGTGAACTGTTGCAACAACATGTTAAAACACCTTATACCTCGATTGACAAACGCTCATATTCCTGTTGTATAGCAGTGAATATCAAGGGCCAAAGTTCGCAAGTTGCGAACTGTTATTACCCAGATGGTGTGTCCAGGAAGGAAGCCGACTGGTTGCTTGATTTAGATTCAGACAAGGAGTGGATTATTCTAGGTGATTTAATTTCCCATCATGCTCTATGGTCCAAAAATTCTAAAAAATATCACAAACAATAATGAATATTTAGTTCACACTACAGTAAATGCTAATCTAACGATACTGATGACAGGTCTATCACCAGAATTGCTGATCGCTCTGATCAGAAAAATTCATAAATTGATTTGTCCTAAGTGTCTCCGGGTATTTTTCCACTTTGCACGTGGGATGTCATTTAGTCACCACTGGGTAGTGACCATCTTCCAGTTGAAGTTCAGATCTTAGTGAGTCCAGAGAAAACTGAGTTTACTTCCAGATATACAAAATACAATGAAGATAAAATTAACTGGGACCTTTTTGCCCAAACTCTAGTTAATGGTTCTCCAAGCTCAATTTTAATCATAACATAGAATCAGTAAAAGATCTTTGAAAAAATTATGTAGAATTACGAAAATCTCATACTGAGAGCAGCAGACTGTGCCATTCCACAGATTAAGTTTAAAGACCATCCAAAGAGAGCCTCAAACCCTTGGTGGAACTCCTCATGTGAGTTGGCCGTCAAAATGAAAACAGAAGCATGTCAAAACTGGATGAATAGCCGTCATTCAAAACCACCCCAAGTAATAAACGAACTTCACAGTAAATACAAATTGCTAATAATTACAGTAACAAAGCAGTAGGTCTTGCTAAAAAAAAAAAAAGGTATTATGATAATTTGATCATGACTTGTTCTACGCTTCTAAATTATGGAGAAATGAAAAAAATCAAGGGCACATTCTATCTCCCTCAGCCTGCTCTGCATGTTGTTAACAATAAAATTTACAGAACTAACAAAGAAAAGGCTGAATTATTGCACAAACTTTCGCTTTCATGAGTCAGACTGAGTGTTTGTCTCAGTCTGAACAAACTGGTAGAAAGGGGTTTGAAGATAAATACCAAAACTTTGAGCAGCTTAACGTAGAAAGTAACTCTTTATATACAAACACAAATCTAACAATGCATGAACTCTGTTTCGCCCTTAATCGTATAAACCCAGGTAAGAAATCCACTGGTTCAGATCCTATAACATGATTAAACATTGTCCTGCGTGTCTGTTATCAAAGTTGTTGGAGTTCGTTCAGATTTGTTGGAAAGCTGGAATGCTCCCTACAGACTGGAAAAAGCTACAGTCATCCTAGTCCCTGAACGAGGAAAACCTAAAACTCTTCTTTCTAGTTTCCCAACCTATTTCTTTAACACCTCACATTGGCAAACGTTTTGAAAGAATCATGAAAAAACAGAATAGAACATTTTCTTGAAAAAAATTAATGGAGTCTTGCCTTTATTCCAGGCTGGTTTTAGGAAAGGTAGAGGAGTCACAGACCACTTTGTCCACTTATCCTCAAATGTGAAAAAAGCTCTTGCCAAGCGTCATTCGACCCTCGCAACGTTCTTTGGTGTTCATAGGGCCTACGATTCAGTATGGCATTCTAAATTGTAAAAGCACATGAAGTAGGAATACGAGATCGTTTTTCCCCATTTATAAAACTCTCTTATCGGGCAGAAAACTATCCAAGTCAATGGACATGGAGCATTATCACCTTCTAGGACTATTAACATGGGTGTTCCCCAAGGAAGTGTGATGGCTCCAACACTTTTCTCGCTAATGCGTTACGATATTAAACAGATTGATACAAAAGGTGCCACATTAGATCTGTATGCAGATGATGTTGCTCTGTGGAGAAATGTAAACTGCAATTCCCCCCCCCACCCCCCCCCCCCCCCCCCCCCCCCCCCCCCCCCCCCCAAACATCAAACAAAAAGAAAGGAAATCATTGCATAGTTTCAAGAAATAGTTGACAACATTCTTCATTACATGAAATCAAATGGGTTCGGTTCATCTGCTCACAAAACGGTTTTTGTTGTTGTTTTTTACAAAGAAACTATTGCTTTTGAAGGCAGAGAAGCCGTCTCTATAAAGGGTTGATGATATTTTAGTATACCCAAGCAAACAAGTTCAGTTTCTCGGTGTTATCTTCCACTATAAACTTTGTGTGTGTGTGTGTGTGTGTGTGTGTGTGTGTGTGTGTGTGTGTGTGTGTGTAAATATCTTAATTACCTTGTAGAAAAGGCTAGGGAAAAATTGGTTTATTACGTGTTCTTTCTGTTATACCTCTGATTAACTGTGGGTCTAATCTCGTCCATGTCGCCTCAAGGCTAGTTCGTTCAATTCTGTCGTGTGGCCAAGAAGTTTTTTTTTTTCACAGCTGGAAAGACAGATTTACACAAGCTAACCAGTAGTGACTCGTTAGCCTTTAAATTGCATTAGGACTTCCCCGCTGGGCTTCAATTGATTCGACATAAAAGGAGGCTGGTGTGTTACCCTTAAATGAACACAGGGTAAGTTGTGCCTGTAATTTTACAGTGAGAGGTAGAACCATCCCGAATTCAGTAATGACAGAACTGGATGGAAGTACTTATATTTCAAGAGAGATCCGTAACAAAGCGGTGTACAGACTCGATATCCCTTTTTTTTTTTTTAATTTGACTTTACAAGTACTAGAACTCACTTTCAGCCTCTTTTTGATAAGATCAAGTCCTTTAACCTTTCGCTGACTATGTCTAGTGTTTTCAATCCCAGTTATGAGAATGGATGGAGTCTGGCAATGTTGGCTGTTTGTCTTATTAAATCTTATCCACTTGGAAGATAATTTAACCCCTCCAGCCCCATCACACCCCCTCCCTCTCCAACAGTTTTTCCCCCCCTTCCAATTTGTGAATGTTTGAAATGTTAAACTCTTATTCAAGAATATAACATATCAGTATAGTTCGGCGACTAACTTGAGCAAGGCTTTTTCATCCCCTCCCCCCCCCCCCCTCACTCCTTTCCTCGCTCTTCTCCCCCTTCCCCAATCCATGTACACCCATAAGCTGTTCGACTGTTACGAGTAATATGCTGTGATGAGCTTGGACGCCCGTGTATCGATGTACATGTGGTCACATAGAACTGATGTTTCTGGATATCAGTAGGTATGGGCCTTTAGTGTGTGTGTGTGTGTGTGTGTGTGTGTGTGTGTGTGTGGGTGTGTGTGTGTGTGTGTGTGTGTGTGTGTGTGGTGTGCGGTGAGTGTGTGTGTGTGTGTGTGTGTGTGTGTGTGTGTGTGTGTGTGTGTGTGTGTGAGGGGTGGTGGACGTGGTGGTGTATAACTCAAACGTCGCAAGAACCTCTTCTGTTTCTGTCTCTCTGTCTTTGTTTGTCTCCCTGTCTTTCTTCTGTCTGTTTTCTCTCTCTCTCTCTCTCTCTCTCTCTCTCTCTCTCTCTCTCTCTCTCTTCTCTCTCTCTCTCTCTCTCTCTCTCTCTCTCAGTATCCTTAGTCCACGAAGGAACAAGAGACAATGAGAAAAAAATCTTTTAGCTTATCTGTTACCCTTTGGAGCAAAGATCTTCAATCGATCAATCAGCCAGCCAATCAATAAATTAATCACTCACTCACACAATCACTCATTTAGTCAATCAGTCAATCAGAAAGACAGACAGATAGAGACAGCGACAGACAGATAGAAACACACACATAGAGACGCACCCACAGGGACACACCCACACCCACAGGGACACACCCCACACACACACACAGGGACACACACACACCCACAGGGACACACGGGGACACACACACAGGGACACACCCACATGGACACACACACACAGGGACACACACACACAGGGACACATACACACGCACAGGGACACACACACACACACACACACACACACACACACACACACACACACACACACACACACAGGACACACACATCCACACACACACACACACACACGCACACACACACACACACACACACGCGCGCGCGCGCGCGCGCGCGCGCGCGTTGGAAAATATCGCTCCAGATTCGTAGCTGAAATGATAGCGATACTTATGGCGTTGACATTTCTAACTGATTTACCACAGTCAGTTTTTTAAGTGTTGTTTTGTGTAGATTCGCTGTCAGTGTTACAATCGATTAAGTTTGTTTTTTTTTTAACTCGAAATTCAGATAACTTTATTTTGAAGGAAATTCAACATTAATCCACGTCTTGATATGTAAAGGAACAGATATAACTTTCTTCTGGGTTCCTTCACAGTGTGGAATTTTGGGCAATGAACTTGCTGACAGATGTGCGAAAAAAGGCGCTGAAAATGGAACGAGGGTACAAACTATTTCCATACCGTTCACTTTGAAAGAGGGTCAACAACTTTTAAAAACAAACAGCTTGGGGATATTTTAGAAATGGGCAGAACAAGGCTGTTACTCATGTTCAGACACAATATAATCCTGTTTTTAGTATTGATCATTTCAAAAGCATCCAAAATCTGCACATTTATGATATGCATCAATACAGAACTTCGTTTCAATATTTCATCGATTGAAACTGGATGCTTTTAGAACTAAAAATATAGCTCTGCAACAAAATGCATATGCGGGGAAACAAAACTGACAAGAGATCATGTTTTGTTCGAATGTGTGCCTCTCAAGGCATTTCTGTCACATTTATCAGGCATGTCTGTGACAGATCTTTTTTTTCTGATATTGATTTTGCTTTGAAAGTTACTTTCTGCTTGATTTGTAGCCCAGTCAGGTATTTGCTTTAATCTGATATTGATAGGGTGTGTAGGTGTGTTTGTTTATTTGTTTGTCTGATTGTTTTCTGATGTTATGTACACGACCCTCCACTCACTCCCAGCCCCACCCCGTCCACACACACACACACACAACACACACACACACACACACACACACACACACACACACACACACACATACACACACACATACACACACACACACACACACACACACACACACACACACATACACACACACACACACACACACACACACACACACACACACACACACACACACTTGTAAGCAACATGAACAAACTCTATCTATCTCCCTCTATTTGCCTGTCTATCTCTCCTTTCTTGTCTAATATCACATAGTTTGTGAAAAGGCGTAAAATTAAAGTACTACTACTACTACTACTACTACTACTACTACTACACACACACACACTGGGGACACACACCACACACCACACACACACACACACACACACACACACACACACACAACAACACACACACAACACCCACACACACACACACACACACACACACACACACACACACACACACACACACACACACACACACACACACACACACACACACATTCACACACACACACACACACACACACACACACACACACACACACACACACACACACACACACACACATTAACCAAGCCGACCTAACGAGGGCCGGACACACACACGACCAGCCGGACACCCACCTTAATGATGGTCAACATTCCCCACTCGAAGATCCCCTCCTCAATCAACTGCGCCAAGAACTCTTCCGTCAGAATCAGATCGTCCGCCAGACGGCGACGATATCGCTGGAGAGTGTTCCGCTGGCCGTCATTCATGGCTGCTGTGGTAGTGGTGGCCACGGCGCTGAGAGTTGCTGCTATGGTGGGTCGCTGTGTAGGTGTAGGTCACTAGTAGGTAAGGGACGGGTGGGGGCGTAGGACACCGGGGTGAAGGTAGGGGTTGAGTGGGGGGTGGGGTGGCAACCTTGTGAAAGAGTAATGGATTTGGTTTGTGGACAAGTTTACTTGGAATCCCCTTTGT
>JADBJO010032320.1:0-15815 GCA_016801955.1 Conus betulinus
ACTTCATAATCATTCAGCCCCTTGACTGCTTCTACAGGATAGGGTCTTTTCCACTGCATCAGCAGCTTGTTATGGTCAGTAGGCAGCAGGACAAAGACTTTCTTACCAGGCTGCTATTTCCTGACTTTGTTCTTCCGGTCAAAGTAGTGTTTGCATTTGCCTTGGGACTTTTCTAGTTCACTTCGGGCTAACTGTAAGGAAGCTCCAATGCCTTCACGCAGCTCAAACACATATTGACAGCTGTTCTTGATTTCTGGAGATTCCACTTCTTTTGTCCACAGTTCCTTCAGGATGCGCATTGGTCCTCGCACAGTCCAGCCGCACAGTAGCTCAAACGGAGAAAAAATTCAGTAGATTCTTGAGGGACTTCCCTTAAGCGAATGACAAGGCATTGATATATCTGTGCCATTGTCGTGGTTGGTCAGCACACAACTTCTCAGCATGGCCTTTAATGTTCCATTGTATTTCTCTACCAGGACGTTGCACATGGGATGGTAGGGCGTGGTGGTGCATTGGTCCTCGCACAGTCCCTGCCGCACAGTAGCTCAAATGGAGAAAACCCAGTAGATTCTTGAGGTACTTCCCTTAAGCGAGCGACAAGGCATTGATATATCTGTGCCATTGTCGTGGTTGGTCAGCACACAACTTCTTCAGCATGGCCTTTAATGTTCCATTGTATTTCTCTACCAGGACGTTGCACATGGGATGGTAGGACGTGGTGGTCAACTGGTGGACACTGAGAAGACGAACAACCTCCTTCATGCAATCAGATACAAACTGGGTCCCTAAATCACTTAATATTTCGTCAGGCACACCCAGTCTATTGAAGATGTCAATCAGGGCATCAGCAACGGTCTCAGTATCGATGCGTTTCAGTGGGACTGCCTCAAGATACCTGGTGGCATAGTCTACCAAAGTGAGGATGTATCTGTGTCCTGGTTCACTGGCTGGCTTGATTTCTCCTATGAGTTCGATGGCCACCCTCTTGAAAGGTCTGTCAGTTAGTGGCATCTTCTCCGTGGGTACCTTTGGAGTTCTTCCTTTGGGTTCAGTCTTCTGGCACACGTCACAGGATCTGCAGAAGCAAGCAAACATCGCCCTGGATACCTGGCCAGTACAAGGCTGCTATGATTTTGTCTGTGGTCTTCTTGACACCCATGTGGCCTCCAAGGATGGAGTTATGGGCCACCTCCATCACGGACTTTTCGTAGACTGGCTGGAACAAGAACTTGACAACTGATTTGACCCCCATCAGTTATACCTTTTTTCTTGTACTGTCTGTACATTCGTGACACCATTTTTCTTCACAAAGGATACCTCGGTGTTTACCCCTAGTCATGGCGTCTGTTTTGCTGGCATATGTTTGCAGAGAAGGGTCAGCTTGCTGTAACTGGATCAGTTTCTCTCTGGTTACTTCTGGGATTTCTGTAGATTTGCTGATCTTCAATGGTGTAGATCTCCCTTCTTTCTCCTTCTTGGATCGTGCGCGTGTTGTTACTGCACAGGTGTGTGGCCACTCAGGATCAGGATCATCGGCTGCACGGGCACCTTCAATATTGCCGATGATGACGTCATGAGGAGGGACTGGGCAGGCACAAAGCATTCACCTTCCCAACAAAGAACGGTGTAGAAATTTCAACATCAGCTGTAGGGACGGCCTCACATGTCCATGGACACATCGTAGGTAGCCGTTCTTGCCAGTAAACTGCTTTTCTGGAACAAGGTCCTTCTTAATGATGACTCCACTGCACCCTGTATCTCTGAGCACCAGCACTTTCTTATCAGCATAATGTCCCCTTACCACAGGCATGACACTCAGATCACTCTTCGCACCGTTAAAGAAGGCACATTGCACCACATTCTCATGCTCTTCAGGGCTGTCGCTGGTTTGACCTGAGGTAGATCCTCATCTCCTCCACGACGGGTGTCTCTCTCTGACTCCTTTCCCTGATGGCAACATTGGCAGATGTTAGGCTTCTTTTATTTCCACCCTGGCGTTGGTCTTTCCGGTCTTCATGACTAAAGTGTGGAGGGCTGTGTTTATCTGAATGCTTGGGCAGTCTGCATTCAGCAGCTTGTGACCCAGGCGTCCGCAATTGAAGCATTTCAATGGTGAAGTTGATATACTTGGAACCTGGACTGGTCGTATCCGGTCTGTAGATGGTTTTGATCTAGTGTCAAGGGTCCAGTTGTGAGACTCCAGGAACGTCTGTGCAGCTTCAGTAAAGGATTTGAGGCTCTGGTCTTTCTCTTGTAGAAGGTGGGATGCAAGGTCTTTAGGACAGGATTCTACAAATTGTTCTTTCAGGACCAGATATGACAAGCCATCATAGTCTTTCTTTCTTCCAGCCAACTCCAGCCATCTGTCTAGATAGTTTTTGAATCCTGATCAGGAATTGAGCAGAACTTTCGTTCTTCTCTGGCCTACTGGACCGGAAACGTTTGTGGAAGCCTTGTTCAGAAAAATCATAACTTCGAAGAAGTTCCATTTTCAGTGTTTCATATTCATTTGCTTCTTCTCGGGGTAGTCTTGAGTATACTTCAAGGGCATGACCAGTCAAAAGGGCACTTAAGTTGGTAGCTCACTGCTCTTTTGGCCATCTCATTGCTTCAGAATGGCGTTCAAACCGTTCCAGATAATATTGAGGTTGTCTTCCCGTCTACGAAAGCTGGAAGACGTGTCTCTTAGCAACTTCAGTTTCTGACTGCAAAATGCATTCACGACTTTTTTGAACTCCCACTTCTGCCATACGCAGTTCAAATTCTCGTTGTCTCTCTTTCTCTTGGTGTTCTATTTCAAGTCTTTTCAATTCTCTTTCAGCAGCTCGCTCTTCTCTTTCTCTGTCCTGCTGTCTTTTCCTGTTTTCACGTTCTTCTTCTAGCCTTCTCTTCTCTTCACGTTCTTCCTGTCTTTTCTTCTCTTCACGTTCTTCTTGCTCTAGTCTTCTCTTCTCTTCACGTTCTTCCTGTCTTCTCTCTTCTCTTCACGTTCTTCCTGTCTTGTCTTCTCTTCTCTTCACGTTCTTCCTGTCTTTTCTTCTCTTCAGCTGCCGATTCTGTTTTTCGTTTTTCCAGCTCTCTTGCTGCAGCCTCAGCCTCTTGAACATATTTTCAGAGTTCATCACCTGCAAGGCCTAGTTCCTTTCCAGTCTTCACGTATTCCATAGTAACTCAGACTAACGTCAGCAATCAGTCACTGAAACAATATTTTCCAGTGCTCAACTACAAACTCTGGCAACAGTCTTTCGTATGACTCTCCTAGCTCTGTAGAATCCTAATTGCTCCTGCAGACACAGGCGACAGTTTCCTCCACTTCCCTGGACCTGCTCGATGCACTAAACGCTGTACACACCTCTGTGTGTACGAAAACGTGGTTAAAGACTTTCTTGATGCTGAACGTTTTGATCTAAGTTTCGATTCTTCTCAGACGGCAGCCGATGCAGTACGTGACGGCGTTTGTCGACGTAGATCTGGACTGGCGTCTTCAAAATCGCAGTTCGTTTAGTACAGACTAGCGAATAATGTCTCTAGAATAAGCACCAATGCAGCAGGATCTTTGGCTTGGCCCCCAAATGTTACAATGCTAAAATGCGCTGACTTCCTCAGTACAAGGTACGTGCAGTGCTCTAGTTTGTAAGAGTTCGTTGTAGATCCTATTGTAGGTGTTCAGCTCGCAGACGACAAAATACACTGGGCAGTATTGAAACGAAGAGGATCCTTTTATTTACAAACGTTAAAGAATATAGGAACAAAAACAAACCACTGACCTTCAGGTTCAATAAGTCGTACATGACCACTTAATCGTACATGCAGCAGCGAATACTCTACTAATGGCAGCTTCTCGTCGACTAGACTCAAACTCGATGAAGATTCGAACACTTCTAGACTAGAACTCTTCAACAAACCTCTCTCTCTCTCTCTCTCTCTCTCTCTCTCTCTCTCTCTTGTTCTGTGTGTGTCTCTCTCAGTCGCACAGCTCTCATTCTTTTGTATGATATTAAAAGAATATTCTCGAACCTACTCGATTATTCTTTTCTAGAATGTAGACTGTGAATATAGACTGTGATCTGTTGAAACAGAGAGTGGAGCCAGAGAGGCTGTGGGATCATTAGGCTGTGATCTGTTGAAACAGAGAGTGAAGCCAGAGAGGCTGTGGGATCATTAGGCTATGATCTGTTGAAACAGAGAGTGGAGCCAGAGAGGCTGTGGGATCATTAGGCTGTGATCTGTTGAAACAGAGAGTGGAGCCAGAGAGGCTGTGGGATCATTAGGCTGTGATCTGTTGAAACAGAGAGTGGAGCCAGAGAGCCTGGGGGATCATTAGGCTGTGATCTGTTGAAACAGCTTGTGATCTCTGGCATCGAGAGGCTCAGGACCCTAAGGGCAATGGAAGAGGCTTCCTACTGTGTGGAAAGAAAAGTCCAGGCTGTGAGGTGGCTGTATATGTTCTTGAAAACAGCATATTGCTTTACGAATTATAAATACATTCACATTTAAAACAAAAAAGTTAGTGCTGTTTACTTAGTTTTCATGAATTAGATACACAGCATGAGTAGATGTGCTTCTGTCTGTATAACTACAGTCTCCTTTAATTACTCATTCCTCTCCACAGATTCTTGTGGATAAAGCAGAAAGATCTGCCCTAGGTTTTCCGTACCTCATGATCAGCCAGTTGTTACTTTTTGTTGACATTAATAAACATATGGCATGTCTTCGAGAAAAGAGTCCCTTAGAGACGATGATCTTCATAACGTCTTGTTTCCACGACTGCGCCGAGCAGTCTGCCCTTCTGGATAGCTCGCCATCTTACAGGAGAAAAACCAGGGAGTCACTTCGTCTGTGTTTACCCACCACGCTCAAAGTAGTTCTCCTGACAAACGCAGCACGCTTTGCTCTGATTCGTGGGCCAGTGGACAAGGGGCCAGCTTGGTGATGTCTCATCTGCTCTTGGTCAGAAGATGATTTGATGCGTGGTGCTGGACACCCAGGGATTATTTCCTGTGCATTTCACGACTTAGTCCATTTGTTTCTGTGTGGGTTTGTTTCAATTCCTGGTGCTTGCGGATCATGACAAGAAGTAACGAGCAAGACAGGTTTCTTTTTTACCAGTAACTTACAGCATGTATTAGACTTGACTCTAGATACCTACTGAATCCTGCATCACAAGGCCTTGTATTTGCACTCCATGTCACTTGTCACAATGTCACCTGCGCTTGACAGCCTTGAGTTTGTTGAATTCATTGCTTTTTGAATTGGCTTGCTACAGATCCACAACATGCCCCCTGCTTAGTCCTTTGTGCTGCGGTATCACGAATTTGTTTGCCGTAATCTGCTCTGCCTGTGTCAGAGTGAGCTTTTCATATTGCGGATAGAGAGAATGATAGTGTGTCTGATTCAGTTCAGGGTAGGATGAATGAAGTGGGATTAGTGATAAATGATAACGTTTACAAAAAAAAAAATGAATGTTAGATGGCTAAAGCTTCAAGAATTCAAAAGACAATGAGAATTTGGAGACTCACATACCAAAAACGTCGGCTTGCTCGATAACATGATAACAACAGAGTTTTTTTTTTTCAGCTGTTCCCATACAGCCTAAGATTATGGAAGGCTGGAAACCATGATCAGAAGGGTGTTTTCTAAATCTACAGTTCTGCTTAATTCTAGTGTTCAAGATTTTGAATGATTTGATAGAGATTCCAAATTGATAAATACATAAAATTTTCCAGCCATTCCGTTTGCTTTACTGGGGCTCTTTGTCAGCTAGTTTTCTGTCTAAGTCAGCTGTGTAAACTGGTTCACTATTTAAGTCAGCTGTGTGAACTGGCTCACTATCTGAGTCAGGTGTCTGAACTGGCTCACTATCTATGTCAGCTGTCTGAACTGGTTCACTATCTAAGTCAGCTGTCTGAACTGGTTCACTATCTAAGTCAGCTGTCTGAACTGGTTCACTATCGAAGTCAGCTGTGTGAACTGGTTCACTATCGAAGACAGCTGTCTGAACTGGTTCACTATCTAAGTCAGCTGTCTGAACTGGTTCACTATCGAAGTCAGCTGTCTGAACTGGTTCACTATCTAAGTCAGCTGTCTGAAACTGGTTCACTATCGAAGGCAGCTGTGTGAACTGGTTCTCTAAGTCAGCTGTGTGAACTGGTTCACTATCGAAGTCAGCTGTCTGAACTGGTTCACTATCGAAGTCAGCTGTCTGAACTGGTTCTCTGTCTAAGTCAGCTGTGTGAACTGGTTCTCTATCTAAGTCAGCTGTGTGAACTGGTTCTCTATCTAAGTCAGCTGTGTGAACTGGTTCACTATCTAAGTCAGCTGTGTGAACTGGTTCACTATCTAAGTCAGCTGTGTGTGAACTGGTTCACTATCTAAGTCAGCTGTGTGAACTGGTTCTCTGTCTAAGTCAGCTGTGTGAACTGGTTCACCATCTAAGTCAGCTGTCTGAACTGGTTCACAGCTGACAGATCACGAGCGGTGTGTTACTGGCACCTGCCAGTGTCCTTACCTGGCAAACGACATGTCAACTCATGGCCAGTTTCATCGTGATTGTATGGACGCACAGCGTAAATGCTTAATGCAGAACAAATGCTTGGCGTGAGATGAATGCCAACCTTAAGAACTAAAAGTATTATGGGTCCCAAAACGAAGGGAAAGGCCTTTCCTGACCCATGGCACTAATTCTCCCAAAAGAAGAAACTGCCAGGTTTCTGTATACGGTAATGTACAGCATATTTTTGTACGGTAATGTACAGCATATATCTTACGGTAATGTACAGCATATTTCTATACGGTAATGTACAGCATATTTCTGTATGGTAATGTACAGCATATTTCTGTACGGTAATGCACGGCATATTTATGTACAGTAATGTACAGCATATTTCTCAAGGTATTGACTGCTCTGTTAGAAAGGAAGACATGATATCTTGGAGCTGAGAAAAAGGGACGACGCCTGACGTGTCTGCATGCATTTTTGAAACTTACTGCAGGTAAGAGAATTATGGTCAGTTATAAGCAAAAACAAAAACAAAAAAAAAAAAAAAGCCCTTCTCTCCCCACAGTCCTTTGAATGATGACCTCTGATGGGGCAATGGCCATGCAGTTTCTTTCAATGTCACTAAACGGTTTCTCTTTCTGAAAGGTATTTACTCTTATAAACTGCAGGGTGTAACACGTCATCAACATTCTGACGCAACACACCATTGACACTATTGCTGCCACCAGCAGTTCTGGTAACACATGGCTGGTTAAGATCGGGTAGACAGAGGTAATGATGCCATCACCCTTTGTCTGAAAGGCATTTTCAAAGTTACTTATACACACAATGCTCTTTTGACCTCACCTTTTGCAGGATTAGTAAGAAGGGCGGAGATGGAGTTGAAACAAGGAATGAACTTTTTCAGAAGGCAAAGGACCCGACTGACAACGGAATTGACGAGAGTTAACTGCGAATTTTAACGTACAATTGTTTAACAATGAATGCGTTTTCGTTTTTCTGAAATAAAAAAAACAAGCGTTTTCATGGACACTTTAAAGTTCTCAGCTCTTTGAAAGGCCAAAAGGTCCTGCACGCGCGCGCGCGCGCGCGCGCGCGCGCGCGCGCGTGTGTGTGTGTGTGTGTGTGTGTGTGTGTGTGTGTGTGTGTGTGTGTGTGTGTGTGTGTGTTTTCTCAAAACTCTAGAATTTGAGAAAGAATCTGCAATGAAGTATACAATTACCGAGTTATTGCGTTCTAGTAAAAAGTCGGTTATAACGCGATTTCAGTTGTGATTTCTGTTGAAATAAGGTAGTGCTTTGTATGAGGTATCCTCTGAGTGGTCTCTAAAATGATTCTTTTAACTGCGGGTTCATTACTTCATTTGTGATACATGCTCAAAAATGAGTAGTTACACAGCAATAGGGTGGCTCAGATTTCAGACTTATTTCTTTAGAATTTCTAAACGTAACGTCTCAAAACCCGGTATTTCACGATTTTAGAGGAAGCCTTTGGCATTCTGACAATGTGGTGTTAATTTGCTTGGTTTAGTACAGTTTTGTATCGAAGAGAAACAGACAAACAGACTGACTGACAGAAATGTGGTGCAATTTTTAACCATATTTTTTATGAGTTAATTTACGACATTTTCAAGCATAAGTTAATATGGCTCCTAATTTGAGGCTTATTTCTTCAGAATTTGTAAACGTAACATCTCAAAACGCTATTTCAAAACGGAACCCTTTTAAGATTTTGACAAAATTGTGTGATTTTTTTTTTTTCGGGGGGGGGGGGGGGGGGGGGGGGGGGGTGTCATTATATTTGTGTGTGTGTGTGTGTGTGTGTGTGTGTGTGTGTGTGTGTGTGTGAGAGAGAGAGAGAGAGAGAGAGAGAGAGAGAGAGAGAGAGAGAGAGAGAGAGAGAATGTGGAGCATTTTCCGTCATAACGTATGATGATTGATTATGAGTTAAATTTATGCCATTTTCAGGTAAACGTTTGGATGTCTTGTTATCTAATGGGATTCGCAGTTGCTTGGTTTTGCGTATGATCTAAATATGGGTAAAAGAAATAAAAGGGTAAATGCGTCACTCAGTACTCAACAAATTAAAATTTGGTGTTTTGTAATAAATCAAATCTCTACTTTCAAAACCTTTCCACTTTGCTGAATAATTCTGGAGTGTTGCTGTTTCATTTGTGTTGATCGCTTCTTTGACAAATGTCTCCCTTCAAAAACCATGTTGTTGTATGTCAGTACTAGAAAATCTTACAGGTGGAGGTTTTGGCGTTAAATTGACTTTGGGATTTGTGAGAGCGAACAATATACTGCCGTTTTCAAAATGAAATGTTTCCAGTGAAGATCGCCGTTTTAGGTCAGTGACCTTTTCTGGTAAATTTGTCTTTTTTTCAACACACACTCACAGTATCACACACACACACACACACACACACACACACACACACACACACACACACACACACGCGCGCGCGCGCGCACGCACGCACGCACGCACACACGCACGCACACACACGCACACGCACACACACACACACACACACACACACACACACGGAATTCCAGGCTATCTTCTCACCTGCAGACGAAGACAGGTTGGTGATTTGCAGACTGGGTGCTCTGATCTATCCACAGCGGAAAAGGCCAGGCTCATTGGGTACCAATGGTCCTCGTAGTGAAAGGATGACACCTCTGATATCTTGATGATGACGTGATTGGTCCAGCTGTACCAGTCTGTACACCTAATCCCTGTACCGCTACAGATTTCAAAAAATACCGATGGATACAGAGATTCCCCGTTGTCGTATTGTAGAATGATAACTGTTACAGGTAAGCAGTTACAAATTCCAACCTTCAGAATTTTCCCTGCTTCAACTTTGAGCTGAATTTGGCATTCTTGTTTATTCCTCTTTGTGTCAATTGTGTATCGACATGTGTGTGACAATGAAGTCTCTGTGGGGTTCTTTTGGTCCGTGTCATCAAATGCACTCCCAGTATCAACTGGGTGGACGTCACAGGGACGAGTTATGAGAGCTGATGTATTGTTCAAGGTACACGGCGTGTTGTCATCGTTTTGGCCTTGCTGATAGTCTGCTTTCCATGTGGCTTTCTCCTCAGTTGTCAGGAGAGGGTTCTTAGACATGGTCACAGAGTCTGTGATGTCGGTGGTTGACACATGATTTTCTTTACCTGAATAAGCAGCAGTGCTTTCTGTGTGAACACGAAATATACATTTTCATGTTGCTCTCTCTCTCTCTCTCTCTCTCTCTCTCTCTCTCTCTCTCTCTCTCTCAAAAAGAGAGAATGGAATTGGCACTTTAAGGTCTTTGAAATGAGAACTCTGACAGCAGAGAATCGTGCTCAGAAAAAGATAAAAGCCTTTGTCATAGCATTATATTTTCATTTGTCAAAGGCGCTTGAAAAGAAATACTTGATTTCTACATTCCTTCATCCCTGTCGGATACACTTACACAGGCGCTGGTGGTGATCGTGTTTCTACCACCGCTGACCTTGAGGCGTTTTCAGATGATGTGGAACCGGATAGAAAGAGGGACAAATTCCCTGTTGTTTGATGCTCGGGTCAAAGGCTGTGTGGAAACATTAGATTCCTCTTCAGACCAGTGTCATGAATTTGTTGATGTTTGCAATGACTGAAAAGAGGACTCGGCCACCAAGCAGTCACTGCGCAAAAATCTTTTGAGTGATTTTCTCAAAGTTTCAAAGATGGAGGGGTGAATTGATACCTTTGATGTGAAATGGTCCGATGCATTTCGCAACGGCATCGAGAAAAGGTTGCCTGTTGAAATGACTGTTGACCAACAAATTAATGTCTGGGTTCAACACAGTTTCAAAGATTCACTAAACTACAACACTGGCGACGAAGCAGCAATCCTGAGTGTCATTCCAAATTCTACATTAGTCCTGCAGACAATCTTAGACACGCACAGAGGTGGAAAAGCCAGTGAACTTATAGGTGTGGATGCTGACAGAGATACATAAGCTGGTCTGGCTGAAGTGTCACCTTGTTAGGAGAGAGAGCCGTCATTTACAACACCGCTATGTTTCAGAGATAAGACGACTGTATAGATTCTCTCACACACATAAAAGTAGTTTCCATCCTATTCCTTGTAAATATTGGGAAGGCTTCAAGATACCATCAAAGTAAGTAAGGTAAGTATGTTATCACACAAACAAAAAGCATTTGACAACACAATGAAAGTATCTCAAGGAAACCCTTCCCGTCACAAAGACCTCAATCCATTGTTTCCGTTGCAGTTTTAAATACTATTTTGCATCTCCAACTGTTCCCAGACTTAAGGGAACACATGCTTGACAGAGATGTTGAAAACAACAAAGTTAACTTCCTTCTGAACTGTTCACCAAACAGCACCACAGAAATCAAACTTTGGCCATCTACAAAGCTGGCCTTGACTGAGACCAAAAGTGGACTCAAAACCAGGAAATACTGGCTCTTAACAAAACTTCTTGCATTCAACTACCAAGAACTCCACACAGAACACGGAATGAATACACAGTGTTCGAACTGTTTGTCTCAAACAAAATGTGCCCCATATATTTTGCCAGTCAGTAACAATTATAATATATCTCCCTTGCTGTAAACTATGATTAACTCCCTACCTGCTGACCTGGCTGACTGCAGTACTCTGTAAAGCTAGGCTGCCTGACACAGTCAGCTATCACATGGGTTTTACTTCACAAAATCAACTGTACCATCGCTTTATCATTCTTTTAGCATATTGGTTAGAAGTACTGGTATAATACAACATTTTATTCAAAGTACGTCTTAGAGGATGAAGTTTCAAATTACAGGGATTATAAATCATCTACAGACGTATTACGCAAAATTTGTAATGGCAAAAAGTCACGTCTCACCAAACACTTGCATATGTTCTAGCAAACATTAAACTACAGTCTATCAAGATCAGACAATGTAATGGTATTTCTATCGGGCAGTGGTGCAGTAAACAGTCATATTTATTACACACACAACCAACAAAGGCCACATATGGACATAGCTTGCTGAATGAGGGTGAATAAGACAAGGTGACTACAGGTGGAGCCACAGTGAAACACCGAACGTCACTTACCTGTTTTGTACAGGTACAGATCTTACACACACACACACACACACACACACACACACACACACGGTAGGAAGGTAGGAATATATTGTTATTGCCAAACGATAGAAAGAAGGCACTTTACGGAAGAAAATCTTATCTGGAAACATCAACCAAAATAGGACGTCATGGAAATGATGTACTTCCATGACGTCATATCATATTAGATGACGTCATGTGTTCCACAGTACCTTGTTGGTGACCACAATTGCAATATGCGGGTGGCACCAACAAGATATCAATCAAGAACAGACCTACCAAACCTGCCAGACGATATTCAGAAATCTTCCAGGGAGTTATTCCGTGTTAGGGCTCACGTTCAGTATGACTGACCCGTCGTTTTCATGAGTCAGATGCTGCTGATGGGCACGCCTAAATCAATTTTGCACCATCAGTCAGCTTAATAGTTCAGTCAGAGAGACAGAGAGAGAGAGGGAGGGGGAGGGAGAGAGAGAGAGCCAATACACGGTTGTGAAACAGAGCGCCTGTCATGCAGAGTCAATGTCTCTATCCTACTGCACGTTTCAGATCAAACATTGGACTCGCTATATCTATTTGCTCGCCCCACACATTGAGAAAAGATAACTCTGTTTGCACTGAAAAAACAGGCTGTTTTTTTCTCCTGATTTGTTTCGGAACTGATCAATTTTGCTCCACCAATCAGTTTAACAGTTCAATCAAATAAAAAAAAATGTCAATATAGGGGTGTGAAATGGTGATCCTGTACTGCAGACAATATGTTGTGAACAGTACGACTTCAGTTATTTTTATAATTGATCATTCAGCTCGATGTTATAGGTTTGATGTGATGTTTTTGTTTAGTTGTTGTCGTGTGTGTTGTTGTTGTTGTTTTTTTTTTTGTTTTTTGTTTTTGTTTTGTTTTGTTTTGTTTTAGGGGGGTTGTTTGTTTGTTTTTGTTTGTTGTTGTTGTTTTTAATCAAATAAGGCATGCACAAATTGCGTTTTGATACTGACCCACAAACTTAGAAGGTAACTGTATTTGCAATAGAAAGAAAAGCATTATTTTCTTTTTTTTTCCGAGACACGTCCATTATGAGTTAAGATGGGTACTAGGGTTGGGTATATGAGCACTGAGACACGTCCATTATGAGTTAAGATGGGTGCTGGGGTGGGTTATATGAAGACAGGTTGGAAGAATAGATGGATACTAGGGTTGGGTATATGAAGACAGGCTGGAAGGAATAGATGAGTGCTAGGGTTGGGTATATGAAGACAGGTTGGAAGAAACGGATGGGTGCTAGGGTTAGGTATATGAAGACAGGTTGTAAGGAATGGATGGGTGGAAGAAGGAATGAGGAAGAGAGTATGACTGACCATTTGGGGCTGGGGATTGTGGAAGGAGGATAGTAGGCGGGGGTAAAAGAAAAAGGACGGAGGACTGGCACCCAGTGGGTTGAGGAGCATTGGCAGAGGAAGGAGGGGGTGGGGCTTCTGATTCTGATGGCGTGGTATAACAGGCCAGCCACGTGGGGCAAATATGGTGCCAATGATCGGGCCTTTGAAGTGTGGGGGGAGGGAGGGGGAGAATGATGCGGAGAATGAGGAATGCACCAGTGACAATCACAAGATATACCGAGTTGGGTGGACTGGACAGAAAAGAGCCCTAGAGAGGAAGCCCATTACCACTACGAGTGAGTCTGCGCGTTCAGTGCTATAACAGTGCCACATATTCCTTGTTGTTGGCAACTTACCACTACAGCAGCACAGTTAATCTGATCAGAGATCTGAATATGTCTATGAGTTGTCTTAGAATGTGTTGTTTTAGTTTTTAATCCTCCCGAAAGAAGCTATTTTTCATCTACTTGATATTGGTTGCCTGCAGGAATAGAAGAAGCAGCCATGTTTGCTGAGGAGGGGGGATGGTGGAAGGGAAGTCTTGATCAGCTACATGGTTCAAATTGTACATCATTCATTCTGGGACAGTTTTTACCTCATGGATGCATTATAAGTAATAGACTGAAAATAAAAGACTGACCTGTAAAATAGTAAAGGTTATCTATATGGAAATATTGCTAGATGAAGAAAACAAAAAGTACTTATCCCTATACCTCCCAGTTTCTTCAAGTTACCATCTCGCTTTTATCTTCCTGTGGTATTCATCTATTAAATGTGAGTCGCATAGGCAAATGCCTGTCTGTGTTGTTGTTGTTGTTGTTGTTGTTGCTGTTGTTGTTGCCGTTGTTGCTGCTGTTCCGAATGGTGATGATGATAATGATGTTGGTGGTGGTAGTGACAGTGGTAATATTATCAGTTTTCTTTATTTTGCACGCAGCACAAAATGTTCATCTCGGGTTTGTGAAATGAATAGAGAGGTGACGATCTACATGATGATGAAAAGAGTTTGATACAGTCATGGCCTAATGAAGGCCAACTGAGGGGAAACATTGTTAGAGTGCTTCACATCCTCAAGGTGCCGTATAGAAACTTGTGAAACAATTTCAATAGACAGCATCAGACCCTAGTCCGTCATCCAAGATCTCAGATTTGTGAATGTACCACTCTAAACATTCCAGGCTTGATCTTACTGATTGCAGAAGACTTTAACAGATGTCACTGGTGTATTTAACATTGTGAATGGTTTGAACTGTTCATGGGGGACTGTTTAAAGAAAATGTCATTTCTCGGGTTTGAAAAAGGAATGTGAAAAAAAGGTTGTGCTCAGGGACGTGAACATAGGTTTCAGGAGAAACTGATATCAATATAGATTGCAGTGGATTATGTGTGAACATTGCAAATCTATCAGGTACCGTAAAGGGATATAATGAGTAATCTGAGGAACATCAGTGAAGAAATAGTCCGGCGAAGGTTCTCTGAAATTTAGCAAGTGGAACGCATGAATGCAGTGTGACCCTCCAGCTTGTAGTCTGAAAGTGATGTTGTGGGTCTGAGTCGCATACTTTGATGTGAGTGATCTTATCTTGTGGGAAAGAACCATGAACTCCAAGAAGTACATTTAGATGCTACAAGTCGTCTCCACCTATCTGTTCAGTGAATATTACCTCAGAGGCCATAGCTCTTCCAGAGGACAACACCTCCATTCACAAAACAGAACGGTGGAACCCAGACTAGTCCATTCTACTCCTGCTGTGACCAGCACAGTCATACCATCTCAGCCCTATTAAATGTGTTGGGGGCAGAGTTGGAAAACAAGGCTGTAAGCTGCATTTATCACATTGTGATGTGGATCAAGGTGCCCTTGTGGTACCTTCAGATCTTATCTTATCTCAGTCAGAAGGCCACATGACCATGAACTAAAGCATCAGATCTTCAAACAAGATGAGGAAAACAGACCAGCTGCCATGGCGTAGTGATTAGCGTCGCGGACTTCCGTCTAGGAGATCGTGGGTTCGATTCCCATCAGAGTCATGTGAGATTTTTCTTCCCCGACCGGCTCCTACCCAAACTTGAGTTTGCTACGGGCTCAGCTGGGAAGACTGGGACCACACAGTCGAGTTTCATCCACTTAATTGATGCGTCTCTGAGTGTGTTGCTCAAATGTCCTGACCAACACTGCAGGTGTCTGTATCTCTCGGGCCTGGTTGATGCTGGGAAGGAAGGAAAGGAAGCGTAGAGTACAGCCCTGTCATGTAGTCTCAGACTGGAATGGAAATCTGTAGCATCATCTTCATCATCCTCATTCTCATCGATCAGCATTAGAAAAAAAAATGGGGGAAACCCTTCAACTTTTCGACTGGTAAATGCAATTAACGTCACCATTATGAAAGTTTGACACTGATCGGACGCGAGGTTGCAAGCTCTGTTTGGACTACAATGAAACACTTCTTCAGTGGAAGGAAGAAGCATGAACTGCCCCATGTGAAACAAGACGAGACATACAGCGGTATTTGCTAACCTGATCCGCCTTGTCCTGTCATGAACTGTCCCATTGAAACAAGACGAGACAGACAGTGGTATTTGCTAACCTGATCTGTCTGCCCTGTCCTGTCCCAGGAAGGATGCAGTCTCTCACTGACGATTATGGTAAGCAGTACCAGTCAAGGATTGATCGTTTACAATGGAACAATGCCACACTATGTAAGTCACTTACTCTCATATGACATATGTAAACTGAGTTCATTTCAAAGTAACATGGGTGATGATGAAACTTGGACTGAATGGATTTCATCCACAGATTAAAAAGAATTTGGCAGCAAAATAAAA
>JADBJO010032321.1:10000-15814 GCA_016801955.1 Conus betulinus
ATATTTGTGTGTGTCTATCGATCTATCTAACAGTGTCTTTCAGAAAGTCTTGTCCCGTTTACCTAATTCGGTAAACTTGGCTCTGTTGTGTCAATATATAAATTCTCAAGCACTTTCTATATACTGAGAAAGGGAGAGAGAGATGAGACAGAAGACAGAGAGAGATAGAGAGACAGAGATGGAGACAGACAGACGGACGAAGAGACAGAGAGAGAGAGAGAGAGAGAGAGAGAGAGAGAGAGAGAGAGAGTATATGCTCTCTCTCTCTCTCTCTCTCTCTCTCTCTCTCTCTCTCTCTCTCTCTCTCTCTCTCTCTCTTGGAACAGCAAAGCTCAAACGGAATATGACCGCCCTTCGTCTCTACTGCAACCGGTGCCAGGTCTGAGTAGAAACCTGCTGCCACTCCTATTTGCCGCTCATTCAGTACCATTTATTATAGTTTTTCCCGGTCGTAAGATTTTTATACGGCAGATGGAATGTGCGTCCAGTCTACCTTTTTTTGAGTCGTGCAGTGTCGATGGCAGTTTTGGCCACTGAACCGGCGACCATTTTGAGCGGCACACTTCATTGGAATATTCGCATTGATCTGATCACTGCCGTAAGCCTTTACTGCTTACAGGTCATCAATGCCTATTCTTTAATTCTTTTATTTGATTTTTTTTTTTTTTTAAGTGTATTAGAGTGAAATTTCCTTTTTAATTTTTATTTTTCTATTGTTTTGTTTTGCTAGTTCTAATCGGGAACTCAGCAATGACGTAATATAATGTCGTAACTTATGTACACGGAGAGTGTCGTCATTTTGTTTTGACATCATTTTTGACCATGGAATTTCAGACTGGAAAAGAACAGTTCATACCTGATGGTGACAACTCCCTTGAAGCAAGTTCAACTTAGTTATCTTAAATCATCTTCGTACCAAATTTGTTGAACAAAGAAGATTATAATGTTATTATTAAAGATTCAGGTGACGGCTCTCTGCTCCTGCGACATCTATATCCTCATTACCACAAAAAGGCAATAGAGTCCGTGACTGGTGAAGTTGTGTCTGTCAAAAAGTTAAGAGATGATAGTTTTTTATATTCAGTGCAAAAATGAGAGACAAAGTAAGAAGCTGATGCATGCAGACACAAAGTATTGCTGGTATCGCTGTTGAAACTACTAAGCCCCAAGTAAAAACAGTTGGTATTGTATTGTTTTCAAGGACCTGGATGAGAGTCTTCTGTCTTCTGTTCCAAGTATTGTGAGCGGGGTCCGAAAATCAGTTCTTAAAAACGGGAAAAAAGTGACAATAATTACTTTCAAACTTCAAGCACTCCAGAAAAACTTAGTATTGACAATGTTTGTGTGTTGAAGATACACCCATATATTGTGCGCCAATAAAAAGGTGTACGTGTTGTCAGCGTTTGCATCACACCAAGAAACACTGTTTAAGTAAAGTACAGATATGCAGCAGATGTGGTCAGTCATCACACCCCCGAGAGAACTGCACCTTGGACAGATTCTGTGTGAACTGCAAAGGTGACCATTCATCGGCTTTTCATGGATGTCTGCTAAAAAGATGGCCAAAGAAGTGAATGTTTTGAAATCAAAGAAACTATATTTTCGTTTCAAGAGGCTATTCGTCAAGCAAAGCTGAAGCTGAAACAGACAGAGTCCGTTAACCAGAAATCTTATGCGGACGTTGTAAAGAATGCTTGTAGTGTTGATTGCAAATCTACACAAACTGCTGTAAAGTTCTTTTTCCGTTTCAACTCAAACGGAAGGCTATTATGAAACTTCCAAATCACTGTCCCCTGAAGAACCATCAGCTGATCAACATAGCGACCAGCAGTCATTTCCCTTTATGAATTCATCAGTTGATCAACATGGCGACCAACAGTCATCTCCCTCCATGAAGTCATCTGCTGGTCAACATTCCAACTGGCAGTCAATTCCCTCTAAGAATCATCCGCTGGTCATCAAGGCGACCAGCAGTCATCTCCCTCCAAGAAGTCTTCTGCTGGTCAACATGGCGACCAGCAGTCATCTCCCTCCAAGAAGTCATCTGCTGGTCAACATGGCGACCTGCAGTCATCTCCCTCCAAGAAGTCATCTGCTGGTCAACATGGCGACCTGCAGTCATCTCCCTCCAAGGAGTCATCTGCTGGTCAACATGGCGACCTGCAGTCATCTTCCTTCAAGAAGTCAACTGCTGTTCAACATGGCGACCTACAGTCATCTCCCTCCAAGAAGTCATCCGCTGGTCGACATGGCGACCAGCATTCATCTTCCCTGAAGTCATCAGTCGGTCAACATGGCGAGCAGCAGTCATCTTCCCTCAAGTCATCAGCTGGTCAACATGGCGACCAGCAGTCATCTTCCTGGCAGAGGGCTAGTCAACAAAATGTTCAACATCATCTTCTCTGCTGACGCCTACGGATGTAAAAACAGCGCAACCATCTGCCATTTTTCCGCTCGGGCGTCTTTTTTTGTGCAACATCGGGCCCAATCATCATATTGTGTGAAGCAGCTTTCAGTAGGAGGTCATTGTGATAGCCTGTCATCCCCAAATCAACATAGAAGAGTTCATGATGGTCAGTTAAGTATCCATGATCAGCCCTGTGAAAAAAAAAAAAAAAAAAAAAAAATCTCCCCCCCCCCCCCCCCCCATTCTCTAGGGTAACGGGTGCTTTTCGCAGTTTTGATCAGGTTATTGTACTGCGTCACCTATATGATGATACTTATCCATCATTAAATTAGGTTAACATATGACCAGGAAGAAAAAGAACAACACATGTGATAATTTGTCGGTTCTACAATGGAACGCACGTTCCTTGTCAACTAATATTGATAATTTGTGTATGCATCTTTCTAGTAAATTTCATCATGTACTTCTCCTTCAGTCCTTAAATGTCACTCAGCAGAAGTTGCCAAAGTTACAAGGTTATTACTATCCCCCGGTTTATCATATATGCAAAGATTCTGATAAAGTTAGTACAGCTATCTATGTACAATGTGGTGGTTTAGATTACACGTACGTTAGTCCTCTTTCTTTTACAAAAGATATACAGTTAATGTGTCGGCATCCTTTATAAAATTGAAAAGTTTCAAAATCAAATTTTACATTTTGCATCAGTTTATTACCCTAAGGGCCCTGATGGGCAAAATACTAATTGGTTACGTTCTCTAAACTGTTCTAAAAAAAAGTGGATCGTTGGTGGCGATTTCAATTCTCATGCTCCTTTCTGGGATGAGATTGTCAAATAGTTTCTCACCCTGATTTTCTGGAAAACTGTTGTGGATTCATCTTTAGTTTTGCTTAACGACGGGGGAGAACTACGCGCATCCCAGACATATCTCATCATAGAGCATCGGCGCTTGATCTAACCTTTGTTTCACCTGCTTTAGCATTAACAGCAAAGTGGGATACAGCCAATGACCCACTAGGTAGTGACCATGTGCCAATACTTTTATCTTTAAAGAATCCGTTGGATCTGAAGTTAGTGGTGAAGATGTTATACCTAATTTAATTACATAAAGGCAGATTGGGAAACTTTTCAAAATTACCTCACTGAGAAGACTGAGAGTGAAGTTATTTGTGAGGATGTTAACATCTTTTTTATGATAACTTTCAGAAAGCAGTTCTTGAGGCTGCTGCTCTAGCTATTCTAAAAAAAGGATCAAAAAGGTGTGAAACATTCTCAGGGAATGTCTGGTGGAATCAGGCTTGCGAGGATGCTGTTAAAGCAAAAACATTAGCTTATCTTAACTGGCTAAAAGTTAGAAAAGTTCCTGTGCAAGAGATAAAAGATGCAGCTCATAAAGAAATGTGCAGTACAAAAATAAAAGCAAACAGAGTCACAGCGCAAGCAAAAAGACAATACTGGTCACAGTTCTGTCTAAATGAAGTATCTGACTGTAAAGACTTGAAAAAAGGTGTGGGATAGGTGTGAAAAATGAAATCGGGCATTAAACTCCAAGATTACCCGATCAAAACAACAAGTAAAGAATTTCTATCTCCCAAAGAAAAGGCTGAGGAATTTGCATGCATTATGTACGTTAAAACATGTTGTACGGAATGTTTGCCTAATGAACAAAAGTCGTTTAGATTAAAAAAAAAATACTGATAACTATAGAGATCCTGTACCAAACAACAACAGTACTAAATGTATCAATATCTTTACAGGAAGTCAGGAATGCTATCCGTCTGTTGGGAAATAAAAAGGTTTCGGTTGGTTTTTGGATGGGATTTCTTACACTATGTTAAACCATTTACCAGAGAACTGGATAGTCATTTTACATAAATTATTTAACAAATGTTGGGAATGTGGACAAATTCCCGATAAGTGAAGACGTCTATTGTGACTCCTATTCTAAAGCAGGGCAAGCCTCGGTCTGAGACGTCTAGTTATAGACCCATTTCAGTCACGTCTCATACTGGAAAAAAAGTCATGGAAAAAATAGTAAAATTTCAGAATGGCCTATTACTGTGATAAAATGATGTATTTTCTTCACATCAAGCTGGATTTAGAAAAGGACGAAGTACAATTGATCACCTGACACGACTACTACTACTACTCATATTAAGAAACAGTTTTCTAAACGTAAAAGTGTCCTTGCTTCCTTCTTTGATCTTACTAAAGCTTACGATAGAGTGTGGCACAGCCGACTACTGTATAAATTAAAACAAATTGGTCTTTCTGGTCACGTCTACAATTATGTGAAATCCTTTTAAGTGGGAGACATATAATGACCAAAGTTGGTGTGACTTTATCATCCTCAAGATCTATAGATATGGGAATTCCACAAGGTTCTATTATCTCCCCTTTGTTATTCAACGTAATGCTATATGACTTATGTACATGTTTTTCATCATATACCAAGGTAGCTCAATATGCTGATGACATTGCAATATGGATTAATGTATCTTTAAAGAAAAGAACAAATTTACGTCACATAAAATATTCAGAAGCTCTTTCAGAACGAGCTGGATAAATTAAATAGTTATATGCATTTGAACGGCTTTCAATTCTCTGTTGAAAAGACACATTTGGTTCTCTTTAACAATGGATATAACCCCAAGTAACTTGCCTATATTCTTTCTGGGAGGACGGGAATTTTTTTTTAAACTTGAAGTAAAATTTTTAGGCGTCCTACTTACACCAAAACTAAACTGGAAAAAAAAACACATAGACTCGATAGTTACTAAGCGCGGTTAAAAGTTTGAATTTTCTAAAAATTGTCAGTCACTCTCCATGGGGACAGGATCCCAAAGTTTTGTTGCATTTAGCAACCAGTCTTGTACGATCAAGATTGACTTACGGACAGGAGGTATTCTTTTCAGCTCCGCGATCGCATTTAAAGAAACTTCAAAGAATTGACAGTAAAGCTGTAAAGTTGTCCCTGGGTGTACCTGTGCACACTAAGTCCTCTGAAGTTTATAAGATAGCAGGCCTTTTGCCACTTGATGAAGAAAGGAAAATAAGTTCTGTAAAATATGTAGTGAGACGGATTGCCGTGGACGACCTTGAAGAGTAAATACACGATCCGACATTGATTTTTCGAAAAATGCACAGAAAAATTCAAATTTAGAGACGCTTCGTTCATATGTTTCAGACGTTTTTTAATTCATCAAAGATTAACCCACACGAGGTAGCGCCTCGCGTACTGGTTCCGCCGGTACCCCCTTGGGAACTAACGGAAGTAAAGTTTACATTTTTTTTTCTTCTGATCTAAATAAAGCGATGTCGCCGCATGTGTTAGCAGCATCTGTCAAAATTGACATGGAAGAAAAGTTTACTAACTATTTGAAAGTATACACTGACGGCTCAGTTC
>JADBJO010032322.1:7500-10000 GCA_016801955.1 Conus betulinus
GTTCTGCCTCTCTCATCTCCCTCCTCCACTGTCCTCCTCCAGGGTGCCGAGTGGTCTGCCTCGCTTCCTCTCTTTCCCGGTGGTGCCCATCTCAGCGCAGTACGAGGGAGTCTGGTCTTGCCCATCCGAGGGATGTGTCCCAGCCACCTCCACCGCCGCTGCTTCACCTCGGCCACAAGGTTGTTTATATGCCGTGGCGGCCTTGACACTTCCCAGTTGGTGACACGCGGCTGCCAGTGAAGTTTCAGGATTCGGCGAAGAAGACACCTTCCTTCGAAGCCTCAGAGCCTACTCTCAGTCTTCTTGTTGGTTCTCCATGTCTCTGAGGCGTGTAGGAGTGCTGAGCCCACGTTGGACCTGTAGATCTTCAGCTTGGTTTTGGTTTGCAGGACAGCTGACTTCCAGATGTTTTTCAACCCCGCTGAATGCCCGGGCTGCGAGTCCTGTCCTGGTTGAGATCTCCTGCCGTTACTTTGACAGTGTTCTTTCGTGCTGTTACGTGGGCATCTTCACGCTCGTCACGATCAGTTTTCGCTCTACGGTAACTATTCAGAAGACCTTTCACTTCAGTGTTTTTCTTCTCACTCTTGATGTCGAAGCAGTCATCCGAAGACTTTTTTTTTTTTTCTTTCTCCTCACCTGTTCTCACCATGCGTGCGGCTGCTCCGTGCAGAACGTTGGCGAACATATCGATACAGTCATTCACATCAGCATCCATAATACTATATACATTTTTTTCTCTCTCTCTCTTGACATTCAGGTCATGCCTAGGCCGATTCTGGCTGCCGTTTATACAGCTGAATCTTGTCATCCAGCCACACAACTTTTTCGTTTTTGCTTTTAGACGCTGCAGGCTGAACCGTCCCTGTAGCCCTGTTTCATATTACCCTCCTCCGCCCGCGCATCCCGCCCCCCCCCCCCCCCCCCCCCGCCCCACCCCCCCCCCGGTCTTCCTCCCACACGCCCCCCCCCGCCCCCCCCCCGCCCTCCGCCCCCCGCCCCCCCCCCCCCCCCCCCCCCCCCCCCCCCCACACACACACCACACACACACTTTTTTTTTTCATGTCAGCTCCAGCGGCAAATGCCAGGAGATCAAACTGTCGCCGACCTTTACATCGCGGAAGGCGCTCAGTTCAGTGCAAACACTGAAATAGTCAGCGACACTAGTAGTAGTACCCCCGTGGACAGAGAGACCTGTGAATTCTCTGACAACTCTTCAATAGAGAAGATCAAACACACACACGCACGCACACGCACGCGCACACGCACGCACACGCACGCGCGCGCGCGCGCGCGCGCGCACGAACACACACACCACACACACACACGCACGCACGCACGCACACACACACACACACACACACACACACACACACACACACACACGCACACACAACACAACACACACGCACGCACACACGCCACACACACACACACACACACACACACACGCACGCATGCACGCACGCACCACACACACACACACACACACACACACACACACATACACACACACACACACACACACACACACGGTTTCGCCAAAGTCATTTAACACTTTATCTTTAGAAGATCGAGGTTCATTCGAATCCTCCTGATCATTCTGCTAGTTTGCCATGTTATGAAGACTTAGCACTTGACAACCTGTTCTTGTGTTAAGGTCACCACCACAACAAAAACAGAACTTTCCAGCAAATTTTTTCCCAGAATTTTCGATTTTTTTTTTTCAAATGTATTATCATATACTGGACACCCTTCAGGTAGAACAGACAATAATTATTACATCCTTCGGCAAACCCAACACAGTTTTCTATTTCTGATACGGGCCAGATTACCGCGTTGCACGTGCACTTGTTTCACGTGCTGTGTTCCGTTCGTCCTTGCTAGCGAAAGCACCCCGCCCTAATTCCTACTGCGTTTTGACAAGTCGCCAGCACGAAAAATTTCAAATATGATCTGTGAAAGTCAAAGGATTCATAAGGAACGGTTTCTGTGAAACCAACAAAATCCAACCTGCTAACCTAAGTCAGCAAAGCAAGCATCGTTCAGTTTATTATTATTATTATTATTACTATTATTATTATTATTATGTTCACTCTCAGCCTGGCACGGGAAGGAGGCTCGGGCTTGATGGCAGAGAAATCACCTTCTGATCCAGGAGATTCGTTGCTTCAGCGCGCAGTCTGTCACGAGGTGGACGGGTCCACAAGTCTTCTGGAAGTCTTGTCATTAGTCAGGCCAGAATTTCGGACCGTCACCTCTACAGCAGTGTCACGGGTCGTTGTTTGTGCTGATTGGGGGGGAGTGGGGAGGGGGGGTAACGGTGGGGGGCGGGGGGAGGGAGGGAGGCAGGGTTCAGTTGCAGGTCGTCCCCCGCCGCACAGCAAGAGTGGCCGGCCCTGGTGAGGACAAGCGCCAGCATTGATCGTGCGCATCATCACGGACAGGGCTGGGGCTGGGGCTGGGCGTAGACGGACACAGGGGGAGCAAACTCTTGCTG
>JADBJO010032322.1:12500-15814 GCA_016801955.1 Conus betulinus
CGATAAACGTCGAGATCTGTCTTTACCAATCACAGGAAAGTTAACAGAATTGGACGGTATCGTGTAGCCGCGACACGTCATAGTAATCTGGATGATAAGAGAGACAGAGATCAAGATCAAGGACGAAGTTTAATTAAGCAACATACAGTCGAATTTCACTTCTTTCCATTTAAAACCCGCGTCATTTTCAATGTAAACAAGGGCAATGTTGATTTTACTGGCGAGAGATCAAAGACGATCTCTTTTCGGATTATGTTCAGCCATTCATTCTGTGCCCATGCACCAACTACAGTAGCGTCCCCTGACTGGCTGCAACACTCGACGTCATTTCTGTATACCTCTCTTTTTGCGGCGTTTGGTAGCAAAACTCGTCGTCATTTTATACGTCTTCTTTTGCGGCGTTTTGGTAGCAAAACTTGCCGTCATATATACGTCTTCTTTTGCAGCGTTTGATAGCAAAACTCGTCGTTATTTTTTGCTTCTTCTTCTGCGGCGTTTGGTAGCAAAACTCGTCATTTATACGTCTCCTTTTGCGGCGTTTGGTAGCAAAAAACTCGTCGTCATTTTTACGTCTTCTTTTGCAGCGTTTGGTAGCAAAACTCGTCGTCATTTATACGTCTCCTTTTTGCGGCGTTTGGTAGCAAAACTCGTCATTTATACGTCTTCTTTTGCGGCGTTTGGTAGCAAAACTCGTCGTCATTTATACGTCTCCTTTGCGGCGTTTGGTAGCAAAATTCGTCGTCATTTATACGCCTTCTTTTGCGGCGTTTGGTAGCAAAACTCGTCGTCATTTATACGTCTCCTTTTGCGGCGTTTGGTAGCAAAATCGTCGTCATTTATTACGCCTTCTTTTGCGGCGTTTGGTAGCAAAACTCGTCGTCATTTATACGTCTTTCTTTTGCAGCGTTTGGTAGCAAAATTCGCTGTCATTTTTGCCTCTTCTTTTGCGGCGTTTGGCAGCAAAACACGTCGTCATTTTCACCTCTTCTTTTGCGGCGTTTGGTAGGAAAACTCGCTGTCATTTTCACCTCTCTTTTGCGGCGTTGGTAGCAAAACTCGTCATTTTTACCTCTTCTTTTGCGGCGTTTCGTAGCAAAACTCGCTGTCATTTTTACTTCTTCTTTTGCGGCGCTGAGAGGGGTGGGTCGATCCGACCCGTCGTGTTGTCGAGACTGTTTCAGTGCTCTCCATCTTGAGCGAAATCAGCGGCATGGTAGTAGTGTAACGCAGGTTATGATCACCAAAGTCATCCACTAACAGAACTGTTTGACAATCACCAGACACTAGTGAGAGAGCTCTCTTTGTGTGTGTGTGTGTGTGTGTGTGTGTGTGTGTGTGTTTTGTTTTGTTTTACGGTCTTTTCACATTACGTGATATTAGACGGGGGGAAAAAAAATCGGGGCCGGGGGAAGAAAGGTTAACACAACGAGTCAAAAGAATTAACTTGTCTACAGTTTATAACACAAAAAACAGGAAATCCACTTCATCATAGATGAAAAAAATAAACAAATAAATATATATATTTTGCATAAATATATATATATATATATATATATATATATATAGCATATATGTGTGTGGTGTGTTAAAACTTTGATTAAAATGTAAAAAATATATAACTCTTCTGTCTCATGTCACCACGGACTGTTATCTATTATATAGTATAGTATAGCAAAATATAGTGTGTGGTGTGTGGTGTGTGTGTGTGTGTGTGTGATCTACGCATATATGCGCGCGTGCATGTGCGCTCTGAAACACACACACACACACACACACACACACACACACACACACACACTCACAGAAAGGAGAGAGAGATAGTGGGGGGGGGGGGGGGAGAGAGAGGGTGGGTAGGAGGAGGGAGAGAGACAGACAGACAGTCAGACAGCAGAACGGACAGACAGAACATGGGAAACGAATAAATTTACAAAGAAAAAACCACATAATTCAATAAAGGGCCGCGGAATGCTTCATATTGATTTTCAGCCTTTCCCACATTAAATGGCTTTCTGACTCTCGAAATATAACGTCTCCCCCTCTCCCATAATCCACACCCCCATCTACGCCCCCTCCCCCCCCCTCTCCCCCTAATCCCCCCCCTTCCCCCCCCCCCCTCTCTCCACCCCCCACGTCCTTTGCCTGCTCCCTCCCAACCCTCTTTCCCACCCCGAGAGACCAGCAGAAGTCAAAATTAGAATCTCTGAATAATGGAAACGGCTGTTCCACTAATGCATTGTCTTCCGAGCTTCTTTAAATCAGACATATTGCACACACGCACACACACGCACACACACACGCACGCACGCACGCACGCACGCACGCACGCACGCACACACACAGTCGCTCAAGCACCCGCGCACATTTGCACATGCGCACGTGCATGGACTTGAGTGCAGCGAGCGCGTGTGCGTGCATGTGTGCATTTTTGGTGCGCGTGCGCGAGCTTGTGTGTGTGTATGTGTGTGTGTGCGTGTATTGTGTATATGTGTGTGTGTGCATGTGTGTGTGTGTGTGTGTGTGTGTGTGTGTGTGTGTGCACGCATAGACATAGTTTGAGAGACAGACACATGGACACACAGACACACAGACAGACATACACAGACAGACAGACAGACAGAACGACAGAGACAGTTAGACAGACAAGTAGACTCAGGGACAGAGAGAGAGAAACAGACAGACAGAGATACAGAGACAGACAGAGAGAGAGAGAGAGAGAGGTGAGAAGCCACGGATGTGGAGGTGAAAGGGGGGGGGGTATAGGGGGCACAGAGCAAGGGGGGACTCTGTGATTTGTCTCAGACAAGCAAACAGACACCGACAGAGGTCAAAGCAATATGGTACAGACACCAACAGAGATCAAAGCAACACGGTACAGACACAGACAGAGATCAAAGCAGTATGGTACAGACACCGACAGTGATCAAAGCAATACGGTACAGACACAGACAGAGATCAAAGCAATACGGTACAGACACCGACAGAGATCAAAGCAATACGGTACAGACACCGACAGAGATCAAAGCAATATGGTACAGACACCGACAGAGATCAAAGCAATACGGTGCAGACACACAGACAGAGATCAAAGCAATACGGTACAGACACCGACAGAGATCAAAGCAATACGGTACAGACACCGACAGAGATCAAAGCAATACGGTGCAGACACCGACAGAGATCAAAGCAATACGGTACAGACACCGACAGAGATCAAAGCAACACGGTACAGACACAGACAGAGATCAAAGCACCTTACTGAATAGGGGGAGCAGGGGTTGTGTTGGAAAAGGAGCAGGAGAGGAGAGAAGAGGACG
>JADBJO010032323.1:7500-10000 GCA_016801955.1 Conus betulinus
ACATCACTTTCCTGGGTACTGGGTATTTCTTCGTCTGACCTATCATCATAAGGCTTGGGTGTGCGCCTTGTACTGAATGTAAATCGACCTGAAACCTGATACTGGTATATTTATTTTCTCTCGTCTGACCTATCATCTAAGGCTTGGGTGTGCGCCTTGTACTCCATGTAAATCGACCTGAAACCTGGTACTGGGTATTTCTTCGTCTGACCTATCATACGGCCTTGGGTGTGCGCCTTGTACTGAATGTAAATCGACCTGAAACCTGGTACTGGGTATTTCTTCGTCTGACCTATCATAACGGGCTAGGTGTGCGCCCTTGTACTGAACGTAAATCGACCTGAAACCTGGTACTGGGTATTTCTTCGTCTGACCTATCATAAGGCTTGGGTGTGCGCCTTGTACTGAACGTAAATCGACCTGAAACCTGGTACTGGGTATTTCTTCGTCTGACCTATCATAAGGCTTTGGGGGGTGTGCGCCTTGTACTGAAACGTAAATCGACCTGAAACAGGACGGGGGTTGAAGAGATACAGGGGAAGAGAGCAACACACAGACACAAGGCGAGAGAGAGAGACAGACAGACAGACAGACAGATGGACAGACAGGAACAGGGAGAGACAGAGAGATATCGCAACAGGCAAGGAGACAGAAGCATTTGATGCAGTCAGACAGAGACGAGAAAAAAGGAGGGGCATAGGAGAGGAAATTGAAGAGAAACAGTATACTATGCACAGACCCTCCCTTCTCCCCCTCCAATCAGGATCAATCGATGTCTCTCCACCCGTGTATGCGTGCACACGACGATGTCTAGACAAGAACCGCTCTCGGCAACAGTGGGAGTTGCTCAGCTTTCCTTAGGAAAGAGCAATACTGACTCCGAATGTTTACCAATCAAAGAACAGCTCACAGCGGTATCAAGCCAGAGGCAATGGGAGTTATCAGAAACAGTACATACTAACAGAAGATTTTCGTTGTGACCTCTTCCTCTGCAAAGACGACATCTGTCTGGCCTGTTGACCTGCTGTCTGACGCAGCTATCAGTGTTGTGTCCTTGTTGATGATGTGTGGCTGAGAATCCATCTGAAGCAGTGATGCCCAGAACACTGAACCGTTTCCTCAAATTCTGCAGTTTTGTGCCAACCTCTCATAACCGCAGAGTAAGCTGGGCATCAGCTGCTGCTTTCAGAGTCTGATCTCTCTGCTGGTTGCCTGTTTCCAAACAAATAGGACTGTACTCTTTTTCTGCTGTCGCTGGCTCTGGTCCAGGGGTGCGTTTCTGGGCTCCTCCAAATCCCAATCTCGCTTAGCTCCACTGTTCTGATTCTCGACTTCCCGGGTGATTTTCACAAAACTAAGACTTATGGTTATAGATATGTTTCTTTCCAAGCCCCTAGGACATGGAACAGACTCTCTGACAACCTGGGGACTCTGATTCCCTACCTCTTTTCAATCTTCCCTTAAAACTGGCATGCATCTATCTGGCCTAATCATCTGAACAGTAGCACTTCTGCTCAGTGTTTCCTCACCAAAGAATGGTTCACAGAAGTATTAAGCCAGAGGCCACATAAGTAATAAGCGCAATATATAGTAATGCAAGATTTTCTTTTTGGCCTTTCCTTTTTCGATGACTTCTCTCTGGACTCTAACTTCACTTCCTGACACAGTCACGAGTGTAATGGTGATTGTGGTCGATGGTAGAATACGTCTGCAGCAGTTGTTCTTGAAGGTTCTGTTTTTTCCCCTCCAGTTCTGCAGTTAGTGTCCAGATCTCACACCCACAGGACATTACCAACCTTTGGTAGAGTTTGACCTTCTCTGGAACCTGATAGACTTGGGTTTCCAGATCAGGTTCAGTCTTGCCTCAGACAAGAATAGGAAGAAGAAGAAGGTGATGAAGAAGATTGTTTTCCACTGTGAACTGGCCTACAACGAGGTTTACTGTTCGTGAATTTTTTTTTTTCACTTCTACACTCATATCATTGGTGTATCTTCGGGAGTAATATCTGAGCACGTTATCAGAGTGCATAACTTTTTTTTCTCATTGTGTGTGTGTGATTTGTTTATTAAGAAGAAATAGTCTGCTCTTCTATGGAGGCTTGAAGTGGATTTCACGTGCATGCAAGGGTTCTTTTTCAATGTCTCCAGGCACACATGCAGCATTAGTTTGATTCCGGAGAGTTTCTTTTAATTACCCTGACTCTCTCAAGCAGACGTTAGAACCCAGACCTGCAGATCCAGAGAATATATTATCTCCATCCACTTGTCCAACCAGACGCTTTAAGATATTTTGATATTTAAACCAGTTTTCAGCTGACGTATTACATACAGATACACACGTTCACACACACACACACACACACACACACACACACACACACACACACACACACACACAGAGAGAGAGAGAGACAGAGACAGACAGACAGACAGACAGAGAGGTATGCACCCATGCAAGCATTCATCTGGTAAAGACACACAGGCATGAATGCACATGCAC
>JADBJO010032324.1:5000-15814 GCA_016801955.1 Conus betulinus
GAGAGGAGAAAACCTACAGGACATAGACCACGAGCATAGAGATGGGAGACAGAGATTGAGAAGAGAGAACTAGAGGTATACAAGAGCAAGGGTTAAGTATTTTTGCCTTTCACTGGTAAGGGGGGGGGGGGGGGGGGGGGGGGGGCATTTGCCGATATTGAATGTATGTCTCGTCGACGTACTGCCTTCTGTTGACCGAGTCCTATTCACAGTTTGGCCGTCTGTCTGCCACATTTCACAGTTGATTGTTTCCAGCAGTCAAGTTTGAAGCGCACACACGGTGGTTCGCACGCCGGCAAAGGATATGTGCAAGGCAATCGGCCCGACCCTGTGAGGCCCGCAGACGTAAGCAAGTTTCGGGGCTTGACGGGCTGAGCAACATGGTTTCAAACGTTAGCTGAACCTGTCTGCTGTACTTCCAGCGGATATCTGGTAGATTAGAACAGTGTTTCTTTCGGGTTATCTTCCCCTAGCAATGTTGCTTGCAATTGTTAGATCAATATCGCTTTCCCGGATCAAGAGCAATAACCCTTACGAGGTTTGCGTCCCTTCCGAATTGGCGACTGGTTTACTGACGCCGATTCGATCACACGGAGTATTAATTAGTTCGAACATGCCGAAAATTGAAAAGACTGAATTACACACGCAGAGAAGAAGTGCATGCGACTATCTAAAATCAGGTGAATGTGGAAAAAACACATTAATCAAGTATGAGCCTGTGTGAAACAAAGCGCGAATAAGACTTCTGTCGTACAGCGCCGATCGATAAGGGTACACGTATGTCCGCTAGGCTAAATACCCAAGTTTATGGGCAGGTATTAAAGCATGACTGTCTTAATGCAAATGTGTCACTGCTGTCAAAGTTTTGTTCTGTATTGGTCTCATTATTGCTTCCATTTTCTCGTTTGAAAGGTAGCATTCACGCAGAGTGCGCACGCATAAAGTAAGGTGAAAGGTCAGATACGCGAATGTCCCATAACAGTGTCTCGGCTGTGGGCTGACTACGTCTGCGGAGTGTGGTGAGTCTGCAAACTGTCTAAACACGGTGACTATCCCCTTCGCCTACAGGCTACTTACTGAACAGTGGACCCTAACACGCTAGCATGTGGTTGCCTGAGAGGGCCGCTCAGCCAGTTGAACGATTTTCGTACACCTTGAACGATTCTCGTTACGTGCGATGACAAAAGCGACTAGCGACCTGCGTGAGTGAACGTCATTTCAACGAAAGGTAAATCGTGGGGCATCGAGGGGAGATAATTCTCATGTACCCTCTTTAATTTCTGCTAACTGTGTTCATTAATCATAGTTACTGTGCTCACTAGTCACAGCTACTGTATTCATCTGACATAAGTAGCGTTTTCATGGCGATGAAAGGTATGGCGAAACAGTAGGGCCAAAAATCAAGAAAAAGAAAATCTAGCTGATGTTATCGTGAAGAAAATCATTGTGAAGTCGTTCCGCTGCTGCCTCCTACTCGACCACGGCATCAGTTTCAGCGTCATCAAGGAAGTGTCATGCGTGTCGACTAGTCCATATACGCTACACCACATCCGCTAGGTTTTGAGACCACAGTGTATGATTCAAAGCTGATGGATAAATGAATTTTAAATGACCAAGATGAGAGAATAAAGAAGCTCTTGTATCTACGACTTTGCAGATGTCTGACCTACGCATTAGCTCAGCGCGCTGGTCAGATGTTCCTCTCTAATCATGGAAGGGCAAAGCGGGTGCGTGTCTGTATGTGGTATGGTAGGTGGGGAGGAGATGGGGTTTTCCTCTTTTTTATTTTTCACTGTGCAAAGCATTGTTAAAGATTAATAATCTTTTTTAAAGAAAAACCCTACGTCAATTTCCATGTCTTCAAAAAAAGGCATCATTACGTACACAAATTAGTCCATATGCGCTACAACACCTAAGCTAAGCTACGAGAGAGGAAAAAATGGACATGGAAACAGAAATCATCATCAAAAAAAGAGTAACAATTACAGTTAAAGTGGACAAATGTTACAAAAATAAAACACTTTTGAAAAATGACAACACAATAATTTCACTTAGAATTTTTTTTTCTCTACATGAATACATCTGCTATCTCTCTTCCTTCGTGTACACAGATAGTGAATTAAAGGAAAGAGAAGCGACTTTTGACTCTGGTAGGTCGTCAGTAGTGAGCACTGTAAACTTGGCTGTTATTTCCGACTTCAGGCATTTTTCATCACAGCGAAGACGTTTTTTCGTACAACAGCGTGTTTGTGCATTAGAAATGGGAACCAAAAACCGGAAGACACAACATCCAAGTGCATGACCCAAACCCTACCCCAAACCAAACCAGACCCTAACCGAATCTAACACTAACCCTCATTTGAACTTAAACTCACCCAAACTGTATAAAACCTTGTTAAAACAAACGAACGAACGAACGAACAAAAAACATACATTGATAAAGTGTGCTGCCGATATAATGGCATAGGAATTGTCTTCTCCATTCTCAATCATGAAAAGAAAGAACGTTCACCCTATTTTCCTTTTTTCCTTTTTTCCCTTATTTTTTCTTTGTTTTTCTTTTTTGTTTGTTGAAAGTCTACAGTTATACCAGTGATACCGGTATGCATGCATTCGAGTCAAAAGTACCCCTTTTCACGAGTCCTAATTATCTGGTCTCATTAGTCATGATTATCTGTTGTCGTTAAGTCCGAACTATCTGTTATCGTGATTCTAGACATCTGCTATCTCACTTTCAAAAAGGAGTGACTGAAGGCGAAAAACGAAACAAAAATCGAGAGAGAGAGAGGGGGGTTAGTTACCGCCAAGGACATAGACAAACCAAGTACAGGACAAAAACACAACACATTTCGACCTCTTGGGTCTTCTTCAGGCAAAAACAAATATCATTTAGGACAGTACAAACAAAGAACGTAGAGTCATTTATCTTTCCATGTATTCGGCACCTAAATAAAATGGCCGCTACACGGAAATGGCCGCCAGACGGAAACGACGGAGGAATCCCCTTCGTTGTTTCCGTCTGGCGGCCATTTTTTTCGAGTGTCAAATACGTGAATAGGTAAGTGACTCTACGTTCTTTGTTCGTCCTGTCCTAAATGTTAAATGCTATTTGTTTTCGATTGTAGAAGACGAAAGAGGTCGAAATGCATTGTGTCTTGTCCTGTGCTTTGTTTGTCCGTGTCCTTGGCGGTAACCAACTCCATCTCTTTCTAAATTTTGCTTCATTTTCCGCCCTCAATCACTCCATTTCGATATCTATTTTTCACTGAAAAGACCCAAGAGGTCGAATTGCGTTGTTTTGGGTCCTGTACTTTGTTTGTCTGTGTCCTTGGCAGTAACTAACCCCCTCTTTTTCTAAATCTGCTATCTTAGTCCTAATCATCCATTTTCCTGAGTTATTATTATATTTATTTGTAAGTCCTGATTATTGCTTTCATCGTGGTCACGTCCAACCGTCGAATTAGGACTCAAAAGCAGAAGAAATCAGGTAATAATTATAAATCAACATCAGACTTAACTGACGTTTTCATGCGAATGTGGTCATCTTTACTGTTACTTGAAGAAAAGTGCCGTTTTCACGAGAAAATGTTCACCACAAGTGCAACATGTGCTTGCCATGTTAATGCGTTGCCATGGAGACGCTTCCATGCACGTTCTGTGGTGTGGCGTCCAGTGGCCATTGTACATGCAGAGCATCTATCAGGGCGCAGTTACCTCCGTTGACGTCTTAATGGATTGCCCTGTGTGCGCCCGCACCCCAAGTAAACACAGAGCAAGTTTCCAGGGATGGCGCAGGATGGCTCCTGGCTGGTTGGTTCGGCAGTGAGGGCAGCACTTCGCCGGCACCTCCAGGTGTATCTTTTTGTTGTCTGCCTTTTGGATGACTCTGGGGAAAGGCCCAGGGAGACCTACTGATCACAGGGACAGTCCTGTTGACGGTGGAAAGGACTGCAACCCTGAATCCTCCTCAGAGGGTACGTCAAACCACGCGGCAAAAACTTGCCAGAGTCTGGAGTTGTACTGTGTTTACCCGTCAGACAAACAGCAGCGAGTGTGGCTGCAGAATGTGCGTAGCAGTTCGTTTGATGATGACGTCGTTGGCCAGTGGGCTCTGCTGGTACATCCGTGGGGACGCTTCCGTGGAGATTCTGCGGTGTCGCGTCTAGTGACCATTACACAATGGCGTCTGCCAGGGAACCGTTATGTCCCTCGACATCTTAATGGATTGCACTGAGCCTGCCTGCACCCTATGTCAACACAGCGCGAGCTTCCATAGACGGTACGGGATTTCTCACGGCTGGCTGGTTCAGCAGTTGAGGACAGTGCTTCCCTGGGTCCCCACTGGCACCTCCGGGTTATCTTTTGCAGGTCTGCTTTTTGGAAAGACTCTAGGGAGAGGCCCAGTGAGGACAGGGGCAGACTAGCTGATCACCGCGAAAATCGTCTTGACAGCAGGGAAAGACTGCAACCCTGGATCCTCTTCAGAGGGCAGGTAAGACCACGTGGCGAAAGCTTGACAGTGTCTGGAGTTGTACTGTTTTTTTACCTATCATACAAACAGCAGCGAATACGGCTGCAGTATGTGCGCAGCACTTCAATCGCTGGTGGAGTGTTTGGCCGGTGGGCTGTGCATTCATGAAAGAAAAGGGTTGGTACATCCACGGGACTTCCGTGGATGTTTTGTTGTGTCGTGTCCAGTGGCTGCAAGACAACGGCGTTTGCCAGGGAGCAGTTATGTCCCTTGACGTCTTAATGGGATGCCCTGTGCGTGTGCGCGTATGTGTGTGCGTGCGTGCGCGCGCGCGCGCGCGCGCATGTGTGTGTGTGTGCGCCTGCGACCTAAATAAACACAGTACAAGCTTCCAAGGGTGCTGCAGGATTGCTCCTGGCCGGCTGGTTCGGCGGTTGAGGACAGTACTTCTATGGGTCCCATCCACACTTTTAGGTTTATCTTTTCTGGGTTTGCCTTTTGGATGACTCAGGGGAAAGGCCCAGTGAGGGTAAGGCAAGACTGAGCACAGGGACAGTCTTGACAGCTAGCAGGAAAAGACTGCAAACCCTGGATCGTCTTCAGAGGGCAGGTAAGACCACGTGGCGAAAGCTTTGGCAGTGTCTGGAGTTGTACTGTTTCTACCTGTCAGACAAACAGCAGCGAACAGAGCTGCAGGATGTGCGCAGCAGTTCATTTGATGGTGGTGTCTTTAGCCAGTGGGCTGTGCAGTCATGAAACAAGGGCTGGGACATCCACGGGGATGCTTCCGTGGAGATTTTGTTGCGTCGCGTCCAGTGGCTCTAACACAATGACGTGTGCCAGCGAGCAGTTATGTCCCTTGACGTCTTAACGGAATGCCCCGTACGTACGTGCCTGCACCCTCTGCCGACGCAGTGCAGGCTTCCAAGGGTGGTGCAGGACATCGCTCCCGGCTGGTTGGTTCGCCAGTTGAGGACAGTTCTTCTGTGGGCCCCACTGGCACAGTCATCGAATGCAGACTGCCGCAGAATGATGCGAGACGACATCTCCTAAGACAGGAGAACTCAAAAGCCCACAGGATGGAATTGTATAAATAAGTGAATGTATAAACAGATAAATGAAGTAATGTTTAAATGAATAAATAACGAACGAACAATAAACATACAAATGAATAAGGGAAACCAACCAACCAACCAATCAATCAATACATTACCGAATGATATAGACAATGGTGAACAAGACGATGGAGTTCTGAAGGATTCACGGACGAGATTCTTACACATGTCCGACGATGCGTTTACTCCGCGTGTTTGTAATTCCGTTAGTTTTCAATACCAAAGAGAACAAACATAGAGGCGAGCTGTGAGAGCAGGATAAATTAGAAGGGTGGTTCGGGTGTAACCAGAAGGGGGCAGTGGGAGGATAAATGGAGAGAAGGGAATGAAAACAAGAAAGGACGATGAGGGGATTAGGGTGGCAGAGGGGGGTGGGGGGGGGGGGGGAGAGAGAGAGAGAGAGAGAGAGAGTCGGAAGATCCGGACGGACGGTCCCAACGGAAGCGTTTCTGCGATCGCAGCCCTGTCGGCGCTCCTCTCCCCACCCCCACCCCCATTTCCCAATTTCACCGCCCCCCCCCCCCCCCTCACCCCGCTTCCCCAATCCTCCCTCCACTCCCACCCCCTATCCCACCTCCATTCGCCCTTACATCTTCTCTCCACCCCCACCCACCCCCCCACCACCCCCGCTCCATCCCACCCCGCCCCTCACATCTTTCTCCCTGCCCCCTACCCCTTCCTTCACCATTTTCATCGGGTAGGAGCGGGAGAGGGGGGGGGGGGGGGCTAGGCTAGTAGGCGACAGGAGGCGTCAGTCAGCCCCCCCTCCCCTTACAACCCCCTTCCCGCCCCCCCCCCCCCCCCCCCCCCCCCCCCCAGACTGCCTCAGGCCGTTCCCTGTCCCAGGGGAGCGGTGTCTTAATGCCGATGCAAATGATCGCTCCATGTTCGCGTGACGCGAGCGCGCGCGACGCTCGCCTCGCTCTCGCCGCCCCGCGGTCTGTCATGTCCTGCGTGCCTTTGCCCCTGCGCTTTAGAACTCTGGACCTAAGGAGGAGTCTCGGTGGGGTCGAGCTTCTTCTGTTGATGATGAGGTTGGGGTGGGGGGGGGGGGTGGGGGTGAAGGGAGGTGGGGGGGGGGGGGGGGGAGAGAAGGAACGGAAGTGGGGGGGGGGGGAGGGAAGAGAAAAAGAGGTGGTGGAATGACGGGAGGGGGGAGGTGGGAGTGAAAGGGGGGGGGGGGGGGGGGGGGGGTTGCGGAGTGGCTAGGCCATGAATAGGCGAAAGAAGAAACGAACGACAGGGATCAGGGAGGTGTGGGGTGAGGGGAGCATTGAAGAGGGTAAAAAGGCAAGACGTTGTGAGGGGATGAGGAGAGAGAGAGAGAGAGAGAGAGAGAGAGAGAGAGAGAGAGAGAGAGAACAAAACCCTTCAAACGGTTTGCAAAACAAACAAATGGATTAAAAGACAAAAAAAACTATACAACACTCTTAACTCTTTACATGTCATTTTTGCTTTCTTTTTCTCCTTCCTTTTTTTTTATCTGTTTGCTCGGCTTTTGTTGTTGTTGTTGTTGTTGTGTTGTTTGTCTTTCTGTCCTTTCACCGTCTTTCTTTTTTTTTCTTTGATTCTTATTCATTTCTGTCTTTTCTTGTTTTCGTCTTATCTTTTTATAGCTTTTTTTGTTTTGTTTTGTTTTGTTTTGTTTTTGTTTTTTTGCCTCATCCTGCCCGCTGAAAAACTACAGGATAAGAAATGCATTGTTAACTGTACAATGATTTCCAATGTTTACACATATCCTCCTCCTTCCTCTCCTCCTCTTCTTCTTCCTTTCATCATCATCATAATCATCATCTTCATCAATATTGTCATTGCAATTTGTTGTTCTAGCATAGGCAACAAGCCTGTGAATTACTGTTTTTCTTTTAGTTTAAAAAGATCCATTGGCAGGAGGAAATAAAAATGCGCGAATCTGTTTCAGCGAAGGATACTATGAGAAGAGAGAGAGAGAGAGAGAGAGAGAGAGAGAGAGAGAGAGAGAGACAGACAGACAGACAGACAGACAGACAGACACTGAGAGAGAGAGAGAGACAGAAACAGACACAGTCACAGACATAGAGTGAGATAATAGAATATAATAGAATAGGATAGGACAGGATAGGATAGAATAGAATAGAATAATCAGGGGAACTTCCGGTGCTCACGTCGTGGGCGGGCGTTAAGTTTGCGACGTCCGCTATTAATTAACGTTTGGAGTTGATTACCGACCGGATTAGACGTCAAGATGGTCCGGGAGTGACACCGCGGATGCCATCAACACCAACGCAAGTATTTGGGCCAGTCAGCAGGATTGAAGTGCTGTGAAATTTGGTATGATATGTGTGTTTAACTGTGAACTCAGACATGGAAGGAAAACATGGCGTCAGCACACCTGTCAAACGTAAACATCAACGTGGTTCAGATTCGTCTCAGTCAGTGTCTAGTGCGTCAGATGATTCAATAATCTTTAAGTCAAAAGAAAAGAAAAAGAAAAAGATTGAGACACTAACTAGCTCTCTGTTTCTTCAAGTGAAAAAGTGTTGACTAAATTTGATTCAGTTTCTGGAGGGGAAATGGCTGATAGGGAGAGGGAAGGGAACTCGGACATGACTGAAGCAACTGTTGCAGAGGAAGTTTTTCCAATTGAAGAGGGCTGTGATCGTGAAGTTAGCAACTCGGATATCATGAACAAAACTGTGCAAACTCTGTGACACTGTGAACGAACTCCGAGCAAGCATTTTACTGTTCAGTTGGAGAATGATAAGCTGAAAAGAGAGGTCTCAGAGGCAAAGAAGAGAGAAGAGGACCTACGGGCAACAGCTTGTGGAAGCCCGACATCTGGCAGAAATTGCAGATCGCAGATCTGAAGAAGTGTCTGCCTACGTACGTAGAAATAATATGCGGATATATGGGGTGAAAGAGGCGAAAACTGAGACCCAGGAAGAGTGTGAAGCAAAGGTGCTGACTCTGCTTAACACCAAACTGAAGCTGAAAGTCACGAGCGAGCAGATTGAGGCTGTGCACCGAGTCGGACCACATCGACCTGCTGGATCTACCGACTCCACCAAAGATACCAACAAACCGAGAGGGATTGTGGTACGATTCGTGTCGCGACGTGTTCGAGATACTGTGCTCTATGCGCGGAAAGGTCTTAAAGGTACTAAGACAGTATTTGTAGAAGATCTCACTCCCAGAGCGTACACACTACTATGCACTGTGAAAAGTGATACAGTGTGTGTGTGCACAAGCTTGGACCAGAAAACGGCTCAGTCATTATGAAAACGCAAAATGGTAAAATCGTCAAAGTTCAATCCTCAGCAGAGTTCAAACATTCTGCTGAACGTGCCACATGGGCAAAGAAGTAAATGCTTGTGCAAGATTAGACCTACGCCTAGTCATAAAGTGACCCTGGGTAAAGTATTGTCTGTCTTAAAACTGAACCTTTTTTTTTTTTTTTTTTTTTGACATGTAGTAAGGGATAGCCATAGTTTTCAGATGCCGTTTTGAACATTTATTTTTAAGTTATGAAGTATTTTGGTTATTTAAAATCATTTAGAAGGTTTTAAATTTGCTTGTTTATTTCCAACTAAGCTTTTTTTTGTATATCAAGTGCATTGTAGATTCTAGATTAAAGTGTTAATTGTGTCATTTGGAAGTTCAGATCGGGTCAAGGGTCAAGGCTGATGCAAAGTAGCCACTGACACGTTTGTTTTGATCGGTTAGGGGAAAAAATGGAAGATTACTCAAATTGGAATCATCAGTTTCATTTCATGCTTCAGGAGTTTAATTGCCAAAATCCAAAGTATACTATAGATTGTGTAATAATGCTGGGTTGTTCTGTCATCACATTGGGATGGTTAAGACACTTTTTCACTGTTCGAAACTTTAAGTATGGCCGTTAATGTCCAGCTGTAGGCTGTTGTCAGTCTGTTGTTGGCTACTTAAAAGTACTTAGTTCCATCTCTGGCTTTTTTTTTTTTTTTTTTTTTTTTTTAAATTTATTTGTGTTTCATGACTGTAGGATAGGCTAGAAGTGATACTGTTTTAGGTATATGTAGTGCCGGTATGTCCTGCCTAAAGACTCTCTGATTACACTGGCTGTTTGAGCCCTTTCCTTGTGTCCCAGTTAACACTGATGAACAGGGGTTTCATCGGGTTTTTTTTTTTTTTTTGTTTGTTTGTTTTGTTTTTGTTTTCCTTTTTAATAGTGACTTCAAGGAAAGGATACTTTTTTTTTTTTTTTTTCTTTTTCACCTGACAAAGATAATGTACTGAAGTGGTCTTATTCATAGTTCTCTTTCAGTGGTGAACCAAAAAAAGAAAGAACCAGGGTATTAACATTTTTCATCGTTCTGTTGCCTGGCAATGAATTATGATAGAAATATACATTATGATACATAAAATGGTGTTGTGTATGGATGGTTGTGAACCCCAAGATAAGTATGATTATGTGTTTTTTATGGTTTTTTTTTTGTGTTTAGAGATTATGTTTAAGTGTGTGACTGTGAGCGGTGGTATGAATGCAGAATGCAAGGGAAGGGGGAAAGGGGCAAATATAAAAGATATTACAACTTCGAACAAACTGATGTACTTCTTGAACAATGGACAAGATCATTCACATTCCTGGTTATTAGATGCATATTTTTTCCAAAGGGGGGGAAACAATGATGTATACAATGTTGAATGGTGTTACACTTGAATTGGAGGATGTTGTGTGTGTGTGTGTGTGTGTGTGTGTATTTTTATCAAAGAATCAATGAGTATTGTTTTTGGCATTTTGTAAGTTGGATTAGTGGAGCTAAGTGCAGTGTGTTAGTTGGGAACATGTGTGTTTTCATTACAGGCACTGAAACATGACCCTGACAAACGGCTGTCTAAAAATAAGTTTAATTTCTATAATCATATACAGTATGAAAACATTATACAAATAAATAAAGTGTGGCGTTTTAACATGCATAATGAATAATAGAACAGACAATACCAGCGCCTTGACAATATCATCTCTAAATTGTCAAGGTCTGGGAAATAGCAAGAAAAGAAGAGATGTGTTTCATTACCTTAGAAAAAAGAGCTTTTCTATATACTGTTTACAGGACACACATTTTCAAAAAGAAACGCACAAATATGTAGAATCAGAATGGGGTTATAAATGCTTCTTCTCATCTCATTGTTCATCTTCCAGGGGGGGTTGCGGTCCTTTTTAATAATAGCTTTGAATTTGAAATAAACAAAGTTGAAACAGATCCAAA
>JADBJO010032325.1:0-5000 GCA_016801955.1 Conus betulinus
TCAGCTCAGCATTCACTCCGTGCACACGCAGTCTCTCCAAACAACCAGAAGGCACACTACAATAACTCTTCTTCTCCCCTCCTCTCTGGGGAATAATTTACTAAACGATAATCACTTTTCCCACATACACACAACATTTGTTTTCTAATATTTGTCTTCTATTCCTCCTCTCCAGTGGAGGTACAATCATTCCACAGATCCACTAGCTGGGACCAATTATTTCATCTCATTATACATAGTAAATCACCAGAACTTCTTTTACAGGTTTCTTCCTGCTCACTGGAGAAACAATGTATACATTTTCCAAAGAAGAAATCAAAGATGGCTTAAAATATAATCTGAGTTCCAATCCAGGAGGACAATCAAGACTCATTGTGGGTCAACATGACAAACGCTTTAAGTTCTCTCACGACTGCCGTAGTCGTTGTCCTCTTTACAATTAGGTGCTGCCACAGCACTGTAGCCCAAATACTTGTGCGACTGTCACAGTCGCTTACCCGTTACTGGTGCTGCCACAGCACAGGGAGGGCTGAAACACGAATGAAGTCCGTGTAAGTAATCTATTTTCAAAATCTGAATAATGATAAATTCTTTTTTTTTTACCTTTTCTTAACTCTCTCTCTTTTCTCTCCCCATGTGTCTCTACCTCACCTGGTGACAGTAGATCACAGGTGAATCTCGTTCTGCAGTTGCAAACAATCTGTCTGTTCAGTGTCCCCAAGCCATCTCCTTCCTATACCTTATTTTTTACTTCCTGCGCTCTTCCCGAGTACATATTCAGTGAGTACTCATCCAGCTCTAAGCATTACCAGCCTTGGTTACTTGACCAAAGGACAACGTCCGTCCATTCAACCAATAATCACCCTACGTCTATAACCACAGCGACACCGATCACACTGGTCAGGCCACGTAAATTATCCTTTCTTTTACCTTTTCTTTTCCCTATACCTAGGGAAATGCTTTATAACAAAATAAGGGCGTACGCGACGGAACGTCACATGTCGCCATGTGAGGCTACATCACATGACAAGTTATTTCCCTTGAATGTTGTAACCAGAATTTGCGTAACATGGACAATTGCAGTTTGCCATGTTTTTTGTACTTGTGGTAATCCTATTTCAGTGCATCATTTGTTAGGAGAATGTTCTGTCTTAACTCCAATTTATAAAGAAAATTCTATTGATATCAACGTCCAAGATATCAGTCAAAATATTGTCCAGCCCTTCGATCACAAACATTGCTACTATTATCGCACAATCTAAAATTGCCAAGCTGCTTTGATGCGTGTTTACTTTTACCACTAATTCAAAAAGTTATTGTTGTTATTTTTTTATCTTTGAGGTTAAGCTTTGTTAGTTAGAGATAAAATTTTAAATTATTTTTCGTCTAATATCATCAATGGTGAACAGACGTTTAATAAACCACTGAACTGAACTGTGACAATTGCAGTTTATATCAACAAACGTTTTAATAGTCGATAAAATTACCTCACGATTAGTTATAACAACAATATGATCAATACGTTTAGTGAAGAACAGACAATCCTAATGTGAACAGACCCTGTATCAAGGTCAAGGTCCCTGATGAATCAAGGATGTGAGGGCGGTAGGGGAGAGAGGGAACAGCAGGGCACAACACCCACCGACCACACACTCAAACCACTCGTGGAAAAACAGAAAATAACCCAAATAAACAATTGATTAAATTAAAGAAAACACCTCATTCACACCTAGTGGGGGAGGAACGCCTATCAAGATGAGGGAGGAGGTCAGAGAGTGATAAATTGGAAAAAGAAGGGAAAATAGAAGAGGACAGACACCTAAAAGAAAATATCTACTTAATGGGCAAAATAACCCAATAAAGACCCCCACCCTGACCCAGGGAACAGCTAAGTTTAAACCCTACACACTGATCTATCCCAAAATAAAGAAAGAAGACAGGACAGGGGAGAAACAATGAAATGAAAGACAAAACAGGGCTTACCCCAGCCACACAAGCATATTCACCAACATTCACACACCTATACACTTCATGTACATTTTCTCAGGTGTTCACACTTGTACACTCACAAACACACTATCTCAGCCCTACAGAGCGTCTCCCACACGCCAGGCATCACCAAACACCACCCATACACAGCCAGAAACAAAACTTGGCTTAAAGAAGAGGAGAGTCCTTTCACTGTCCAGCAGGGAAACACTGGTGCACCCAGAGCGCAGTCGTCGATACACTCAGGATCCAAAGAGTGTAACCTCAGGACTGGCGTTCTGGCCTCGCTCTCAGCACCTCAGTCAGCGTCCTGCTCCTCCTTCAGACAGCTTCCAGACTGGACGCCCTGCGATGAAAAGGGCGTCTGGGCCGTGCCAAAACTTGACACGATACCAAATCAACCCCGCCCTATAAAAGGGGCATTAGAATCTCACTCTAAACACAGCTGAGGTATGGTGTGGGTGCAGGCTACTACCTGGCGAGATGGGCTACACCCGCAAAGGCTGTCAATTTAGTTCTTTAATAATAATTTACCTCACATTTAAACACTTTTTGAAAAGCAATATTTCATTTCTCATTATTGTATGCTCTCTCTCTCTCGCTCCTTTTTTTCTCTTTAATGATGAAAAAAAAAACCCCAACAAATTTGTTTTACTTGGTGGAATTATTATTAACTTTGTCACAATATATGATATCTACCCCTTCAGGCTGAAGGCCTTGGATAGAGAAAAAAAAACTGATAAGGAAAACAAGGCATATGAATATCCTAATGTGTTGACTTTGAATTTGAGATTTAAATTACCACAACAACACACTCATACCACATTCATACTAAAGAAAATAGAAATAGTAAAATAAATAAATAATGAGATAAACTTACTAAAATCGACAATACATAAAACAAACAAACAGGCGGAGCGGAACTAGCGCGCGAGGGAACGCTCACTTCCCGACTCCTAGTGAGTCGCGCGGTCACTCCACTAACACCGCGTCCCGCCTGAAGTTTTAAATGAAAATAAATAATAATAATAATTTATAATAAAAATAAGTACTGCCGACACTCATTATTTACAAGATTCCACCAAAATGAAGTACTCACAATGGTGCACCATGGTGTCGCACACCATATAAACCAGACAACCATACCCTACTCTCTGACGGGGTACACACAAATCAAAATGACCCAGCAAAACAGGCAAGACCGCGCGGCGCGCCATGTGTCCACACGATTCGCTGACAAGAAAATGCCACTGCTTCAGCGCAGCGTATTTAGAATAAAAATTCAAACTTGCACTTCTACATCAACAAATCAGGCTAACGCTCGCAGCGCGCCTGAAACCACAATATTTCTCCAAACCTATCGTACTGTCTCAGCGCAGTACCCCAAACTATAGATTTCTGAATGAAAATAATATTATAATTTACAACCGATACCCTGGTGGAATGCGAAATAGGAACAAACTGAGAAGCACGAAAATAACTCACCAGAACGGCGGGTGGAAAGGAGGGGAAAAGGTGGTCCCGGCAGGCTGATCCTCAGCGAAAAGACTACCCGGGACCCCGGAACCAACAGCACCAGCAGCCCTTCACCATGGGACGGTCGACGGCTGGTCACCCCCCAGCGAAGAGGGTTAAGGTATAGACTTGGTGGGCAGGAATTGGGATTCCTCTCTCTCAACCTCTAAGACTACCACCGTCAGGTAGATCAGTGGCCTTTGTCATAGGTTATAAAACGCCGCACCAAAGACAGCGTGGTCTCTCCACTGGTGGCTCCAGTCCGAGTGAAGTAAAAACTTTTCCCTAGCGCCAACTGCCGATCAAAGGGGGATAACTCCCAACGACTCAGTGGCTCTCCACGGGTTTCCACAACTAGCCGGGTATCTCACAGAAAAAGATGTTCATGCGGTGCAAAAGGATGCATGCAAACCACACGGACGGGCACACTTTGCTCCCTGAAAAGTTGACTGCTTGACAACACACAACCGCCCACCCCTCTTTTACACAAAATAAGGTGGTAACAGACTACCAATTTTAAATAACACATTGAAAGTGGGTTGGAGGACTGTCCGTCCGTGACACCTTGGATGTGTATTTCCCCGCCGGACGAAGTAAAAGCGGGTATGGGTCAAAGAGCAGTTACTCCCCTTGCATTGTATTAAACTGACTGAACTGTCCTGGATCAGCTGTTTGATCCTGATCCACCACACGGATCCATCCGATCATGTCAGGGTTTGTTCGTAAGTCGCATTCCATCTTTTCATTAAGTTTGATTAAGATCACTTTCTGTGTGTGTGTGTGTGTGTGTGTGTGTGTGTGTGTGTGTGTGTGTGTGTGTGTTTTAAAAATCCTGCTCACAAGTTAACCAACCAACAGCCGACAGCAAAGATGTAACGTCCTTGTTTGAGGCACAGGGATGTCGAGTCTCTCTCTCTCTGTCTCTCTCTATGTCACACACACACACACACACACACACACACACACACACACACACACACACACACACACACACACACACACACACACGCACACACACACAAACACACACACACAGCAGCAACATAAACATACACTACCCCAGGACAGCATAAGCATGATTATTCAAATAGATAGACCGTATTCTCTCTCTCTCTCTCTCTCTCTCTCTCTCTCTCTCTCTCTCTCTCTCTCTCTCTCTCTCTCTCTCTCTCACACACACACACACACACACACACACACACACACACACACACACACACACACACACACACACACACACACACACACGCACGCACGCACGCACGCACGCACGCACGCACGCACGCACACACACACACACACACAGCAACTACAACATACATTACCCCAGCATAACGATGATGCAAACATGCCGATAGGTACATATCTAAATATATATATATATATATATATACATAGATAGATAGATAGATAGATAGATAGATAGATAGACAGATAGATAGATAGACCGACAGATAGATAGACACATTGATAGTTGACAGACAGATAGAATTCAG
>JADBJO010032325.1:12500-15813 GCA_016801955.1 Conus betulinus
CCCAGCTGTTATTATCTTCTCCATCCACTTTTACGTCACCAACGTCCGCATTATTCCTGTTTATACAGTCATTAACAGTCTTACAAGCAGGGTGAGTGAAGTAGTCTGCTTTAGTCCAACAGTTGTCTGCGATGTCTGTATCTTTCAAATCTTCAGAGTCATCACCGCTGTTTATTAGACACATTCAGACATTCACCCATACCACCAGTTTCTTTCATCATCATGCTGTCCCATTTACAATTTCCCTCATACTCTTCCCGTGCAACATTCCAATCCATTTCACCCACCAAGTCATCATTGCAGGATGGACAAATATCAACGTGCGGTTGGTTGACAGAGTGATCACTGATCTCATATTTCCCTTCTTTCACACACAGCACATCAACAAAGCTATACACACATTCATCCTTTTGGTTGCAAAAATCCGTGCACCTACACTGACATCAAGCACGGGATTTATATTACACATGTGTCTTGTAAACTAACACAATTCACATATTGTTCAGCGCGACCCCTCGTGCGACGGAAACACACTGACAGGTGTCAGCTTGTTTTTGAAACCTGTTGAATTTCGAGACTGGGACAATGTCACCGTCATGTTTTGGAGCTGGCCACACCATTATCCAAGCAGAACAAGATTATCACTGACATCCAGTCCGCATTTTTGCCGCCAGTGACGAGGTGGTCATGAATCACAGATGCATTTTTGTCCTTTGACCTGGCGGGACTTCAATGAGTGGAGAGCTTTTTTTCCGGATTTCCCTTACTCTCAGAGAAACGTCCTCCCCCGATGAAAAATGTTGCCTCCCTTCAAATACCGCTTGGCATGCAAAATCCTGTCTTTATCCTTGAAAAACGTGCGACAGGCAACAATGGGAGGGTCTGGCTTTGAATGAAGGCGATGGATCCTGTCAAACAAAACATCATCAGAAAACTCAAGTTTATCAGTTATGTCCTTCACATATCTTCACAGTCTTGCCAGCTCTCATTCTTCTTCAGGTGAAGACCATGAATGATTACATTATTTCTGTTTAACCTACCCTCTAAATCATCCGCTTTCCTATCCAAAATTCCACTTCGGACTGAGTTTATCATTTCACACATTAATTTTTGTTTTGTTTTTGCTTGAGATCAGAAATGTCTTTTAACAAACCAGAAATATCTCCCTGCAAAGAGCCACACACATCCTTTCAGGTTTTTCATTTCATCATATATACGATCAAACTTACAGTTCAGACAATTTAATGAATCCATCTCCCTATTCAAAGAAGCCATGACGTACTTCATGGAGGGGTCTGACGGAAGTGCATACGAACTCGGGACAATATGAAATAATTTAACCTGTGAATTTCAAGCAGGGTTTGAACAGAATTATTCAACAATTGATTATATGTTCACTTTAATGTTTAATGTTTTGTTGAAAAGCAGTCTGGATTGAATCGTAACTTATAAGTAGTCTTGACAGGTTTTTTTTTTTTTTAAAGAAAGCCTTTGATTCTGTTAATAAAAGTATCCTTCGGTCTATTTTGCTTCAAAATGGTGTTTATGGAAAATTGTGTATGATGTATGACTCTATGAAGGCAAGAGTACGAAGTGGAGCATCCTTTACAGATTATATATACTGTAGATTTGGAGTAAAACAAAGATAATGTTTGTAGCCTTATTCTATTCTCATAATTCACTAATGAATTAATGTTGGAAGTTATCAATTCTCGAAGACATGTCATTCGCTTTATAAGTGATGGATTAGAAACATCCATGGTCCTTTTAGCTGATGATGTGGTATTGTTATCCGAAACTATTGTTGGTCTGCAATCCAGTGAACACAGTTTAGCAAGGGCTTCTGTGTCACTTCTGTTAAAAATAAACATGACAAAAAGCAGCATAATGGTCTTAAAAACGGGAGTTTATCTCTTTGCCAGGGAAAGATGGAGATATAATGGAAACATTTCGCCGCATTACTTTTGTGCAAAGCATTTAAAATTCTGAGTTTTGTTACAGCTTAAGTTTATTTTTCATCAGTGTATCCTTAAATTGTGTTTCTGTGTATAAGTATTCGCAATAACACACTATGTGCGAAATAGTATGCCGAATAATTATTAATTGCATCGAAGGTTTTTTAAAATCATAACAACATGATCTTTGTGACACCGTCTTATTTTGTCTATTTGTTTGCAGTCACATCAATATTAGAATATAGTTTCTATCATGGGAAGCCGCCTTCCGAGGGGCTATGGCCCAACAATATAAAGAACTGAATCTGAATCTAAGTTTGAACCCCCCCCCCCTCACCCTCTCTCTCTCTCTCTCTTTCTCTCCCTCTCTCTCTCTCTGTCTGTCTGTTTGTCTATCTCTGTTTTCTTCTGTCTGTCTGTCTGTCTGTCTGTCTGTCGGTGTCTCTCTCCTCTCCCTCTCTCTCTCTCTCTCTCTCTCTCTCTCTCTCTCTCTCTCCCCCCAGTGTGCCTCAGTGTGTGCGTATGTGTGTTGTGTGTGTATGTGTGTGTGTGTGGGTGTGTGTGTGTGTGTGTGTGTGTGTGTGTGTGTGTGGTGTGTGTGTTGTGTGTTGTGTTGCGTGCGTGCGTGCTGCTGTGTGTGTGTGTGTGTGTGGTGTGTGTGTGTGTGTTGTGTGTGTGTGTGTGTGTGGTGTGTGTGTGTGTGTGTGTGTAGTACGCGTGTGTGCGCGTATTTGTGAATGATGATAACAATAATGATAATAATGCTAATTGTAACGATAATTACTAATATGATAATAAATAATAGAGGTGAGTTTTAAAAATGTATAATGAGAAACAAACAAGTACACGGCAAAAATTCATGTACATCACAGATTTACCTTATGAATCAGCTATAGACAGAGGTTTCATTTGAAGGACTCAGTTATGTATATTGCAACTTTTAAAGAACAATTCATTTGACATGTTTCTACCTAATAACGACATTTCACATTCGGACAGAAAACGAAAATAGTAAAGGGTCTGAGTTTTTTCTGTTAAGTGTGTCCGTGGAGTATTTACGACAGATTAACATGAAATGACATGATGTCCGTCACACTGTTTACAAAATGGATTAATGATTTGTTGAGTCAAATGACGTATACTATTTAGCAGTAAAACGACCGCGTCTAAATAGACACAAAACACGACAACGTTCGCGAGTAATACACACAATAGCCAGGTATTGTGAAGGGCGAAGACGCCAGTGTTGGTAACACGAATCCTTCAGTCGTTGTTTGAACTGATTGATAGAGCAGGAAGCATTCCCAACATTCTGCATCTTCCATGCATACGCAAAGCCGTGAAACCCAGTTTTTTTT
>JADBJO010032326.1:0-2500 GCA_016801955.1 Conus betulinus
TTTTCCCCCTTGGCAAAAGGATTGGAGAAATCATCAACACACAATGACTTATCAATGCCGAAGACGTTTTTTGGACTGAAACGATATTATTAATCTTGAAGAATTGAACCAGAAGTGGAGAAGGATGCTACCCTGAGGGGACACCCATCTCCTGCTCAAAAAGGATCCGAAGTAAAGGTAGAATGAAGTCTAACACTGAAATGCCTGTGTAGACAAAAAATTAGCAATAAACATGGTAAATTACCTTTGAAATTAAGTGCCTTCAAGTCCTGAAGAATTCCATACCTCCATGTTGTGTCATAAGCTTTTTCTAAATCAAAAAGAATAGAAACTACATGTTTCTCCATTAATCAAAGCATTCCTGATAAAAGACTCCTATCGAACCAGGTGATCAGTAGTACTGCGGTTGTTCCGAGAGAGAGAGAGGAGAGGGAGAGAGAGAGGGGAGAGAGGGGGGGGGGGGGTGAGGATGAGAGAGAGAGAAACAGTTGTGGTATACAAATATTAATCCGAAATATATTTAACCTAACCGCAATAAGAACAGTGCACGCGTTTGCAGTACATGTCAAATATCTGGAGATACATAACACACCATTTTTGTACACCCAGTTCCTACAGAACAGGGAGTACTTTAGAATGAGAACGAAGAAATGCTGTCTGTATGTCTGTCTGTCTGTCCGTTCGCGGTCAGAAAACACCCTTGACCTCGTCATGACAAACTGCCCCAGCCTGATCCCCCGTGTAGAGATACTGCCCGGCCTCTCAGACCATGAGATTGTGTATGTCGAGTACAACACGAAGGTCTCCCTGACCAACTGTCGGTCACGCCCCATCCCCCTGTACAACAAAGCGGACTGGCCCAGCATGAAGAAAGAGATGGCCGAGCTCCAAATTGAGATGATGTCATGGCTTCAAATGACTCGACCTCCGCAGAGGACTTGTGGACGAAATTCAAGACCACCATCCAGGGCAGTATCACAAGTAATATTCCCCACAAGAGACTCCCAGGAAAACCGATTCCTACCCATGGATCACCTCAGAAGTGAGACGCCTCCTGAGGAAAAGGGACAGAACTTACCGGAAAATGAAGAAGCATGGAACTGACTGGAGATGAAGACAGAAGTCAGACGACTGAGAAGAGAGGCGCAGCAGAAATTGAGATGCGCGTACTGGGATTACGTCAACCGACTGATCACCCCTCAGGAAGAAGAGCAGGACAGGACACTATGCACGAAACGGTTTTGGCCGTACATTAAACACCAGCGTACATCGCAGTCAGGTGTCCCCCCCCCCCCCCCCCCCCCCCCTTAAGGTCCAGGGCCGCCTCGTCACCGACTCGAAGGCCAAGGCTGAGGCTCTGAGCAGCCAGTTCGTCACGACATTCAGCGAAGGCAAAGATTACAACCCAACAGAAGTCCATGAGAAAATGTAGCATGCCAGGCAGTCGAGAGGACTTTTTCCCACCATGCCAGTCTTCAGTGTCACATCACCAGGAGTTGAAAAACTGCTGGTGAACCTGAACCCGGCGAAAGCAGCAGGCCCAGACAATATCTCCCCGCAGGTGCTGAAGGCCTTGGCCAGTGAGGTGGCTCCTCTCCTTACGATCATCTACCAGCGCTCACTTTCCACTGGCTGTGACCCCGAGGATTGGCGCATTGCACACGTCACACCTGTGTATAAGAAGGGAGAACACTACAAACCAAGCAACTACCGCCCAGTCTCCCCTTACTTGCGTCCCGTGCAAGATCTTGGAACATGTGATTGTCAGCAACGTGATGGGACATCTAGAATCTTCTAACATCTTGACTCCACAGCAACATGGGCTTGCAAGAAACACTCCTGCGAGACACAACTGCTTGAGCTGTCAGACCAGCTAACATCAAACCTGGACAAAGGCCTTTTCGACTGACATGGTAGTACTTGACTTTGCTAAAGCTTTTGACAAAGTGAACCACAGCTTACTAGTGCATAAACTCGACTACTATGGAGTTAGAGGTGACATAAATCGATGGATCTCCAACTTCCTTCCTACGAAGGAGGCAGGCCGTGGTCGTGGAGGGGAGCAGTCCGAGTTTGTCCAAGTGAAGTCTGGGGTTCCCCAGGGCTCAGTCCTGGCCCTTGCTGTTCCTGGCTTACATCAATGACTTGCCAAGCCATGTCTCGTCCAACGTCAGACTCTTTGCAGACGACACTGCCATTGACCGTCCCTATCAGGTCTGATACTGACCCGCAGATACTGCAGGAGGACCTTGACACCCTGAGTGAGTGGGAGACTCAGTGGGATATGGAGTTCCACCCCCCGGCAAGTGTAGCGTCCTAACCGTCAACGAAGCCGGAAGCCAACACCAGAGGTGGCCTACACACTCCATGGCCAGCAGCTGGAACATGTCTCCTTCACCAGGTACTTTGGGGTCACCATTCAGAGTGATGAACGATGGGACCAGCATATCACCAGCATCGCCAATAAGGCAAACCGCACACTGGGTTTTCTCCAACGAAA
>JADBJO010032326.1:7500-12500 GCA_016801955.1 Conus betulinus
AGGTGAGGCTGAGACCTGTGGGTTGGAGGACGGGGACGGGGGAGGGGGGAGGGGGGGGGGGGGGGGGTGGGGGTGACTCCTTAAAAGGCCTTGGCACATTCATTTTTGGTGTGCAGTCACATCGTTGTCAGGCCCCACGTGCTGCCTCCCCCCCACCCACTCTTTCACCCTCTCCCACCCACTGCCCTGCATCCTACACATCTTTGGGGGTTCGTTCCAATCTATACACCCCCCCCCCCCTTCTTTTTGTCAAAGTTTGTTCTTTGTGGGGGGGGGGGGGGGGGGGGGGGGGGGGGGGGGGGGTTGTGTACGTGTACGTGTGTGTGTGTGTGTGTGTGTTTTCCGAAACTGAATAAATATCGAAATTATAGTCCCGTGAGAAAGATCAGAGTGAAACACACGCGCATGCACGTCACCCCTCGGGAACCAGACTTCTGGAGATTTCTTCCAACACTCTGGAAGCTTTTTGTAACACTGCATTGACTTCGCCATCAGATCGACATGAGAGAGCTGGCATTTGCGTCAACAAGTTTGTAAGAATTCTTGCCTCAGCAGATTCTTGTGTCATTTCTAGCGTTGTTCGGCGTCGGGGTCACCAATGTAGTGTTCCACGAAAACAGGTACGTGAATTTAAACACGGAAAACCCTTGAATAGGTCCCACAACTTTTATCGAGTTTCTATGAAAACCGTTCATCAAAACGGAAGTGTAACCATGTAAACGAAACAAGGGAAATAAATTTATCATAAACAGAACAACGGAAGTCACTCGCTCATGAGAATTAACTTGAATTTGAACTTGAAGGTGTTTGAGGCCTTAAGAGGCCTGTTCACCGTTCTAAAATATAATATCTAGGTCAAAAAACTGCTGCGTGCGTGGAAGGAAGAGAGTCACAGACTGAGACTATCCTGGTCGATAAACATTCTGTATTGTATTTTGTCGGCAGTTCCTTCCAATGAGTGTCTAACCGGGATTTGAAGATGTTGACTGTAGGGGCTGTTGGTACGGAGTCAGGGAGAATGGGACGATACAGGTGTATGTGGCTGAGAGTTATTTTGTACTTTTTGCTTGAAGTTCATTTCTGTAACAGAAATTGTTTTCCACTGTCGCTTGTGGATACATTGTTTTCAGTGGGTTTCTCTGTTTTTTCTATAAACATTGGGTTTAAAAAAAAAAAAAAGTTTTAAAGGGAAATAACTAGAAGTAGAACGAAATGTGTACTAGTGAGTTCATGTTCAGTGAGAATTTGAATGGAGAAACTTTCCTGAATGCATACCACGCAACTTGGAAGTGCAGAGTCCCAAGCTAAAAAAAAAAAAAAGAAGAAGAAATAAAAAAAAAAAAAGGTCCAACTTTAGTGTGGTGTACTTTGTGTGAAATGGATTTTAGGTGTGCTCATGGAGGGCGCAACGACTGCATGAAGCATGTTTCGTCAAAATGGCATAAAAGACTATCAAAAGTGGTGAAAGGAACACCTTCAGTTGTACAAGCATTGAACAAGGCCGAGGCAGAGTCTAGTGGGACCTGGAGCAGCAGGTGACAAATGTCGAGGTGATGCTGTGTATGCTGGTGGCTGACGCGAATCTGTCCCAGTGTCACACCGATCGTCTTGCAACTAGACCGATCGTCTTGTTCCCTGACACTAGTGACAGCAGAACTGCTCAAGGTATGTCTGTCCCTGTTGCTTCTACTGTCAGTTAGCTCCACTCCCCCCACCCACACCCCAGCCCGAAAAAAAAAAACCCACCCCACACCCCAGCCCCGAAAAACGGAGGGAGAGGGTATGATAACCGTATGAAGGGTATGTATACACGTGTATGACTGACTGTGTGTGTGTGTGTGTGTGTGTGTGTGTGTGTGTGTGTGTGTGTGCGCGCGTGTGTGGGATGGGGTGGGGTGTGTGAAAAAGAGGAGGGCATTATATTGTTATTATGATTATTACTATTATCATTATTGCTATTGTTTATTTTTTTTCTTTAAGGAGATGGTCAGCTAGATACGTGCTAGGTGTGTGTGTGTGTGTTTGTGTGTGTGTGTGTGTGTGTGTGTGTAGTGCACTAGTGCTAGTTGCTGCAAGTGTTTGAAGAAGTGTGGGTACAGTGCAATGAGTTGGCTGCAAGAATTGCACGATATAAGATCCGTACAAAAGTTTGAGGTAAAACTACTACTCTCTCTCTTTTTTTTTTTTTTTTTTAATCATGGAATACTAAAATTTACTCCATTGAATACTAATGGTTCAATTTTGAGGTAGACAGGTTTGGAATTATTCAGTACAGAACCAATCGAGATTAAGAATTTATTAAACGAAACTCGAAAGAAATCTAACATTAGTGCAACTTTGGCAAAGATTTTTTGGTGTAGAAAATGTTAACTCCACTTTGAAATAGATGAAAATATATATGGCTAACTCAGAGAACATCACCAAAAGAGGTAAGGTTGTATGAACTGACATGGAAAATAAATCATAACATGAAATTTATATCCAGCTTTTAGTTTTATTCTTTTGCAGAAAAGTGAAAGTATCATTAACAAATAAGTGAGACCTGTGCTGTGTACAGATGAAAGCGACTTCATAGAACATTAATTCTTTTTCCACTGTTCTCCAGTCAAGAAAGAAACTTGGAAAAAAACATGAAAAATTTGATCTCATCTAGCATCGGTAAATACCATACCATACCATACCATATACCATACCATACCATACCATCATACCATACCATACCATAACTTACCATACCATACCATACCATACCATACCATACCATACATACCATACCATACCATACCATACCATACCATCCATACCATACCATACCATACATACCATACCATACCATACCCATACCATACCATACCATACCATACCAACCATACCATACCATACCATACCATACCATACATACCATACCACCATACCATACCATACCATACCATACCATACCATACCATACCATACCATACCATACCATACCATACCATACCATACCATACCATACCATACCATACCATACCATACCATACCATACCATACCATACCATACCATACCATACCATACCATACCATACCATACCATACCATACCATACCATACCATACCATACCATACCATACCATACCATACCATACCATACCATACCATACCATACCCATACCATACCATACAATAGGCTATTACCATACCATACCATACCATACCATACCATACCATACCATACCATTAGTACTGAGGCTCTGAGCCTTTTCTGATCTTTTTCAAACAAAACTGGTAATTCCTACACTGTAAACTTTTTTTTGCGTGGGTGATAATAGCGCCGAAATCTGAAAGTTTATCTAATGACGGATCCATGGTCTGCCCAATGATTATCCAGACTGGCCTTAAAGCTGTCGAGAGATGGTGCCTTAATCACGTACCAAAGGCTTATGTAGTGACATTGAGGATGTGCAACGTTGTGCAATGAAAACACTGAGCCATCTCACAGACAAACTGTACCCTGAGAGATTGAAATTTCTGAAGCTTCCGTGTCTTGAGCATCGCTGTCTTTGGAGTGATATGATGGAAACCTATAGGTACCTCAATGGAATGTACAACACCCAGAAACCTATGTTTGAGAAGGACATGAAAAGCCAGTGACAAGGAAATTCAATGAAGCTGAAGAAGAAAAAGAAAACACCTGAAGGTGCTGGGGAGGACCCAGAGAAGCACCGTCCTCACCTGCCTTTAGAGCAGTCCTGTACCACCCTTGGAGGCCTGCGCTGTGTTGACAATAATGGGTACAGGCACGCACAGGACACTCCATTAAGATATCAAGGGACATAACTGCTCCTGAACAGAGGTAATCAGGCTACAGGGATGCAACTCGTAACAGCCTTAAAGTCGCATCCCCATGGGTGTGCCAGCCCGTGCAGCAGAGCCCACCGGCGCGAAAAAACACCACCCTGCAGCTGCCGAGCACACCCCACAGACCCAACCACCCCTGCCCACGGACAGATGAAGACAGTGCAACTCCAGACACAGCCAAGCTTTCGCCATACGGTCTTATGTGCCCTCAAGAGAGAATCCAAAGTTGTAGTCTTTCCCACTGTCAACAGACTTTCCCTGTGGTCGAAGAGTAGAAGAAGAGTAGAAGCAAATTAGCAGTTTGAGCAAACTTCTCGAACAGGATCAATAACACTTGGAGCGATCTCCCAGAGTCAGTGGTTTTTCTGACCATCAGTGGATGCTTTCAAAAGAAGACTTGATGAATATTGGAAGAATCTACCGTCATTGTACACCCTACTTGCCAAGAATAACTTTTGAAAAACAATCAGAGCTTGCATGCAATGCTTAAAATCAAAGTTAGAATTAGATAGACGAACAGACTCTTTAAAAGTAGAGCTTCAATCGCTCTTAATACTATACTATACTACTATACTATACTGTACTGTACTGTACTGTACTATACTATACTATACTATACTATACTATACTATACTATACTATACTATACTATACTATACTATACTACTACTATACTATACTATACTATACTATACTATACTATACTATAGGTAAGCTAGACCAATCAAATAGATCTGCAAGCAGAAGCAGCGCTCAATGTACTTAGGTTAATAAATCAACTTACTGCATATAGATCTGTATTTGTGTATAGTAGTGTACTATAAGGCTGTGCTTAAGAAATCAACTTACTGCATATCTGTATTTGTTTATAGTAGTGTAATATAGGGCTGGGATGTACTGAATAAATCAACTTACTGCATATACTGTATTTGTGTATAGTAGTGTAATATAGGGCTGGGATGTACTTAATAAATCAACTTACTATATATATATATATATATATATATATATATATATATATATATATGTGTGTGTGTATGTGTGTGTGTGTGTGTGTGTGTGTGTGTGTGTGTGTGTGTGTATAGTAGTGTGATAATTTTTTTTTAGGGCTGGGATGTACTTAATAAATCAACTTACTGCATATCTGTATTTGTGTATAGTAG
>JADBJO010032327.1:0-5000 GCA_016801955.1 Conus betulinus
TGAAGACGGGCATCTTTGTGTAGACGTTTCTCACTTGCATGGCGATCAAAGCAAGAAAGGCGATGGCGAATTTTATACGGGCAATCAAGATTCCTGTGTCTGGTAGGCCCTCAGATATTATTCTGATATTTTTGACTGTCACTTTATTGACTAGATGTGGCGATGTAGAACCAAATCCCGCCCCCCTCCCCCAACCGTGTCGACAACCAGACGAGTAAATCTCCATAATCTGTCTCAGCAAATGCAGTCAGTGTTGTCAATGGTGCCTGGAGTCAGCCAGCAAAATGTTGGCATGCAAAGACAGATGACAGCAAATCATTATGCCATGTGTCAGGACATGTCAGACATCAAGCAGCGCTTGACGTGGGTAACACAGACAGTGCAAGAGAACGTTCAGAACATAAGTCTACTCTTCGCCAGGATTCGAGAGTCTGAGCAGTATGCTGACACATTACACAGACAACTGGAACGTTTACAGTCCGACCTACAACGTCAGAACCTGAAGCTGATGGAACTGGAAGAAGAAGAGAGAGAGACGTTGACTTCCCTCAGAGAGAAAGTAGTACGATAAACACGTATTTCAGTTCAGACAGCGTTACCCTCCAACACGAAGACATTCATGATGCTGTGCCAGTTGGAAATCGTAGGGAGAGAGCTGCTAGACCCGTTATCATCACTTTTAGGAGTCGTGAAATATTCAGAGCAATCATGTCGAAGAAAGAATGTCGGCGATCCATGGCCCACGCTGCAGAAGTCAGAGTAGGACCCAACCTGACTCCCATACAACATAAAATGCAGCGACTGAGAGCAGAAGGCAGAACAGGTTACCTGAAAAACGGGCGTGTGGTGGCAGCTGAAAACTTCAGACATTCTATACAACACGCCGCGGGTGATCGCCGAAACTGGGACAACCACACGTGGAATTACGGTGAAGAGGGAGAGGTGACCAACAGGAGGGAGATGGGCGGAAATCGAAACGGGGACAAAGACAGACAGAACCACTTTGGTCCATACCACAACCGACTACTGTCGTCACCAGCCTCAGCCCCTACCCCAGCCATTGACCACAGTCGCTTGAGACAGATGGTGACTGGGTTAAAATGGCTGCTGGATTTCCATGCGACCCCGATTGTGAAGAGGCAGCGTTAGCCGAACAGATGGCATCAAGCACCTCTGACCATGACCACTTCCCTTCGTCCCAGTCCCAAGAAGATACAGACGGTGAGGTGTTGCAGCCAGCCACAGCTGACAGTGCAACAGAGGAGACGACCCCAGTAAACGCTGCACAGAAGAGTACAGCCAGGGCCAGGGCCATCAGTCCACAGCCAGTGACAGCAGGAGGTTCAACAGAGGAACTGTCTGGAGTGCACCAGGTAGCAGAGGATCTTCCTGTCAAGCCGCCTATGAGTGAGGGAGCTGCCTCACCCCGGGGATTTGGAAGAGGGTGGCCCGTGAACACACCAGCCCCACAACTGCCTCAAGGTGGTGGTTCCAGTAGTAGCAATGGCAGGTCAGGCAGGGGGCGTGGCAGTGTTCGCCAACAGAGGAGCGATCGACCAGGGAGCCAGGTGGAGGCCTCACCAGTGCAGACCAGAAGTCGACACCAGAATTGCGGTGTTTCAGACAGGAGGGCAGGTGTGCTGTCCAAAAACTGGAGCGAGATCTTCAACCAGAAAGTGTCTCATTCCAGTGATACTGCCGGACATGTCAAAGTGGCTACAGATGATGGTCAGGCCAAGGCCCTTGGTGTCTGCAGACAGATATTCAGTCCAGCAGTGGAACAACTGGCAGTGATCCTGATCTCGCGCATAAAGATGCTGATTCCGCTCTCTGTACCACCGTTAATAATAAATTATTTTTAGTGTCGCTAAACATTGAGGGTTTGGGGATTTTTTTTTCAGGAATTTGACGTTGTAAGCTTTGTAAAATAAATACGATATAATTCTTTCGGTTGAAACATTTGCTGAAACCTTATCAGAATCTGTATTTCCTTCGCATAAACTTTTTGTCTCCCAGGTGTGAAAATATCTGATAGCATTCATGGTCGTTTATCCGGCGGAATAGCCTTTCTCATAAGGAACGAGCTGACAATATATGTTAACCAGGTTCACGTTGAAACTGACAACATTCTAGTTTTAAAACTTGCTAGCGAGTTAACTGGTATACCGTCTGATTGCTTGTTAGTGGGGACTTATATCCCGCAGGAAAACTCCAGATATTATGAAGATCTGACATATACAATGGTGTATCCATATTAGAAGACTGTTTATTAGAAACAATTAAGGAATGTGGTGACCTCCCAGTGTGTGGTGATTAAATGCCAGAACAGGTACTCTCAATTGTTGCGACTCTGACCCTATTGATGACATTTGCAAATTTTTTGATGAAGATGAACCTGCTCTCAGATCTGACAGTACTGATGCTTTTAAAAGGAGATCTGAGGACAATAGTATAAATGGCTTTGGGCGTTATCTCTTAAATGTCTGTGATGAGTTTGGCCTTGTTATTCTAAATGGCTTACAGCGATTGAGTTATCAAGGTGATTTCACTTACATATCTGAACATGGATCCAGTGTAATTGATTATTTTGTCATTTCAAAAACCCTCTTGTCATATTGCTGTGATTTTTTGCATCAAACATTTCATTCAAACGAAGCATGCTGCTGTGGAATTTTCTTTACTGTGCAAGATGGCAAATACAAATATGGATACGAAGAAAACCTATAAAAGTCCTTCTGTTGTTAAAAACAAATGGGACGAGGATAAAAAGGATATCTTTTATGAAAGAATGAGTTCTGAAAATACTAAGGATATTGTTACTAATGCTATTACCCCTATCATATTTAATGAATGTTTGTATTTTGCTGGAGATATATGAAGAAAACAGTGGTCCTTGATGGCGAGAAACAGAAAATTTGTTTGGATCTGGTATGTAAACAGAGCCGAAAAGTTTATGGGGATTATTGCATAAATATAATAGATCTGATAAGCAATCTGATAGATTGGAATATTGTCAAAAGAGAAGGGAATACAAGGAATTGACTGAGGTTGAAACAGAAAACGCATAAGGCAAATGTTCTTCAGTCATTACATCGACATTTAAATGACAGTAAACAGTTCTGGGATACCGTTCGTTCTGTAAGGTCAAGACAAGGTGTCTTTAATACTATTTCTCCTCAGGAATGGTTTGAACATTTCCGTAATGTGTTTAACGAAGTGCCGCAAATTTGTCTGAACTCCGACGCCGTGTTGATGATGAGTATTATGATAATGTGAATATCCAGACCCAGAATGATTACAGGGAGTTAGATCAGCCAATATCTGCGCATGAAATTGTATGTGCTATTGATGTCTTGAAAAACAAGAAAGCTGCAGGTCCTGATGGATTAATAGGCGAATTTTAAAAAAAAAAAAAAAAAAAACAGCACCGTCAACATTTTGCCTTTTCTGTTAAAATTGTTCAGTCACATCTTTGACAATGGTATATTTCCTGCTGATTGGACAGTGGCTGTTTTACAACCTTTGCACAAGAAGGGCGACTCGAATCAGCCTGACAACTACCGTGGAATATCTTTATTGAATATATGCAGCAAATTGTACAGTTTTGTATTGAATAAAAGACTCACAAAGTGGATTGAGACCAATGAGGTGGTAGGAGAGGAACAAGCTGGTTTTAGGGATAACCATTGTACTACTGATCATGTATTTACTCTTATGGCATGTGTACAAAAACAGTTGCTAAGGCACAGAAAAGTTTATGTCGCCTTTAAAGATTTCCGAAAAGCCTTCGATACAGTAAGCAGGGATAAGCTATGGAAAATTCTTCATGCAAACGGAATTAAAGGTAAACTTTTGAATGCATTGAAAAGTATGTACTCTAGCTTTCAAGCCCGTGTGGGAGTTGGTGCTGATTTAACTGATGTTTTCTTGTGCCATAGAAGTCTGAAACAGGGTGAAGTATGTTCTCCAGTTTTGTTTTCCCTGCTAATTAATGAGCTTACAAAAGAAATTAACGAAAACGGTAGACATGGTATTCAGTTATCACCTGATCTGATTGAAATAGTGATCTTGTTGTTCGCAGATGACGTTGCTCTTGTATTTGACAGTGTTATTGGACTCCAAACGCAATTGAACATTTTGTACAGTACAGCGAATTGACTGGAATTAATTGTAAATTTTGGTAAATCAAGTGTTATCATCTTAAGAACTGTGAAATGTGGGTTACTTAGCTAAAAATGAAAAATGGACATACGGAAATGACGCATTAACTGTTGTAAATATGTATAAATACCTTGGCATTATCCTTACGACACGGCTTTTTCCGGTCTACATTGCGAGACTTGGCCGATCGTGCTCGAAAAGGGGGTTGTAGCAATAATAAGAATACTATGGTCAATTGGAGAACATTCACCAGAAATATCTTTTAAGTTATTTAACAGTCAAATACATCCAATCCTATTGTATGGTGCGGAAATATGGGGCGTTATGTGTGATCATGTTATGATTGAGAGAGTTCACACTTGTCAGCATTGAAGCGTTTTGTGTGTGTTACTCAGAGAACACCAAAGCATTTGGTTTATGGAGAATTAGGCAGATATTCTCTAAAAGTCAATATTTTCGCAAAATGTCTAAAATTTTGGTTGCGGTGTTGTTACTATGGATGATTATAGACTCCCTAAAAAATCTTATTCAATGCTTCGGACTCTACAGGAACAAAATTATTCCACATGGGCATGTAAAGTTAGAAACGTGCTTTATATGTTTGGTTTTGGGTTTGTTTGGGAAGCACAGTCTGTAGGGGACGTTAAGCTGTTTATTGTCCAGCTAAAAACAGCGTTTAATTGATTGTTGTAGACAGGAATGGCATTCTGCTCTCGAATCACACAATTTTTACAACGTTTATGCTACGTATGGTCAGTCACTGTCTTTGTGCCCCTATTTCCGTGTGGTTACATGTATTAACACGCGTAAGATGTTAACCAGATTTAGAATTGGTATGT
>JADBJO010032327.1:10000-15810 GCA_016801955.1 Conus betulinus
AGTTGCAAGATGGCGTGTTTCCTTGCTGAAGTATTCGTTCATATTTATATATTTACAACTTTGGAGTTCGTGCATGTTTGTGGTTCACTGGATTACTTTATACATGATCTGTGGTGGTATGCATGACGGCGCTTATTCGGGGTTAGCGGGAAATACCCCCTATTCAAAAAGAAATCGGTATGCATGAAGCCAAAAAGGTTGTTCCTAAAACGTCATCCGGGGGTAACTGTATGTGGTCTTGTCTGGCCCGAATAAGGATCGAAAACGCGCAGCAAAAATGGCGGCCATCATCTTGTATCGAAAGAAAAACAGATTTCAACAGAATTTTTAGAGACAGGACGCACCCATTTGAAAAGTTTGATAAACTATATCTAAAGTTTGGATTTAGAAGGAATGACATCATCGAAATCACAGATGAAATTACAGTCGACGTTGAAGTTGCGAATCGACTTGGATCTCTTCCACCGCTGTTGCAAGTGATGACAACGCTGAGGTTTTATGCAAGTGGCACGTTTCAAGACCTTTTTGGTGAGCTGATCGGTGTGCATCAGTCAACTGCATGCCGGGCTATAAAACGGGTGACTGATGCGCTGTATCGGAGAGTGCCGGACTGGGTCGTTCAGCCAAGGCAGCAAGAAGCTGAACGCACGAAACGAATCTTTCTTGAAAGGAATGGATTCCCCAATGCCATCAGTGCCATTGATGGTACGCAGATTAGGATCCAGGCACCCCATGGGGACGACTACTCCGAGCAAGAATATGTGAATAGGAAGAATTTCCATTCCATCAATGTGCAGGTAAGTGAAAAGAAGACACAGAGAGGGATGTGTGTGTGTGTGTGTGTGTGTGTGTGTGTGTGTGTGTGTGTGTGTGTGTGTGTGTGTGTGTGTGTGTGTGTGTGTTTTGTGCTGTGTGTGTGTGCTTGCTTGCTTTTGCCGCTAAAGTTGTAATTGGAGGAGGTATGGGGAGTGGTAAGAAATGATTGCAGTGTGTCATTTGGCATTTGTGGAAGAGTGCATTTTAGTTTGATAGAGTGAAAATCATATTAGCTGTAAACAAAATGAAAGATGTTACCGATTTACGATATACAGGTTGGTAGTTAAGATAATATGCAAATAGAATGTGTAAGGTTTTCAGTGTGTCCATGTTGTAGGCTGTTGAATGTGTGCATTTGTGTATAGTTTGAAGAAAGCATAAAATATATTTGCACAAAACCGTATGCCTGTAGCGTAACTGTCGTTTGTAATGCACTATGATTGAATGAGTGCAAACATACATGCAGATTGACCTCTACATCACTGGTATATTAATTATTTTGTTGTAGTACAGTGAAGAGGACATGTTCAGTTACACTTGAAGTCTGTGGGCTTTAAACAAAACTTTTCCTGTTTTGTCTTCGCAGGTATTTGTGTACCATTCACACACATTGACATACACACATGCATATATATATATATATATATATATATATATATATATATATATATATATATATATATATATGTGTGTGTGTGTGTGTGTGTGTGTGTGTGAGTGTGTGTGTGTGTGTGTGTGTGTGTGTGTGTGTGTGTGTATGAATGTGTATGTACTTCTGTGTGTGTGTGTGTGTGTGTATATATATATATATATATATATATATATATATATATATATATATATATATATATATATATATATAGAGAGAGAGAGAGAGAGAGAGAGAGAGAGAGAGATGGATAGGTACATAGACAGATATAAAGGCAATACAATCTTTGTTATTAATTTCTTGCCTCTTTATTTTATTTCTCATGCCCAATTGTCAGTGTCACTGTTAAGAGCTTCTTCAAGGCAGGTGTGTCCGTTTGCACTGACCCACACACACACACACACACACACACACACACACGCACAGAGACAGAGACCAGAGAGAGAGAGAGAGAGAGAGAGAGAGAGAGAGAGGTGGGTGGGGGTGGGGGAAGAGAATTGGGGCGATACGTATGTAGGTATGTTTGTATGTGTATATGTATGTATCGATGTTTATGTACAGCTATCTATCTATCCATCTCTCTCTCTCTCTCTCTCTTCTCTCTCTCTCACCTCACACACACCACACACTCTCTCACTTTTTCTCTCCATACACACACACACACACTCACACTCTCTATATCTCTCTCTCTCTATCTCCTCTCTCTCTCTCTCTCTCTCTCTCTCTCTCTCCACACACACACACACACACACACACACACACACACACACACACACACACACACACACACACACACACACACATCTCTCTCTCTCTCTCTCTCTCTCTCTCTCTCTCTCTCTCGGGGAGTTCGCAGCAAGATGGCGGGGGATAGCCAGTGAGCGTTTGGAGTTCCGTTTATTTTGACCTTTAGTGTGGTTCGCAAAAGCTAAGGATATCAGAGTGTTGTAGAAAGTGATACGAAGTATTTGAAGACGTGAAACTACTCAGTCATGGCGGATTTGTGCATCTGGCGTGCCAGAATCGGTTTTTTTCTGTGCTCTGCTAGCGAGCAGAAGGATGGGGAAGAGAAAGAAAGATGGCGGAAGGGGTGAAGTGGCCGGAGTGAAAGATGTGTTGATATGGTTTGTGCTCCTGTGGGGATATGCACTGACTTTAGCGTGTGCCCGTGATACTACAAGAGTGGCGTTTGGTACCGAAGTCAGTGGCAGGTTCGGCAGTAATGTATTAAACTTCGGTACTTTGCCGCAAACGCAAGCAGTGCCATCGATTCAACCAATGACTGTAAGGAGAAACGAAAGTGGGCCAGTGTTCATACCTCCGTGGTCTATAGAAACGCCAACAGCAAGATGGACAGAGATAGGGAAGAGCACGACAGACAAAGAACTTTGATGGACAGACATGAAAGGTACGGTCTTCCCAACATCACAGATACAGTTAGGGAATAGTCTGTCTCCATTAGTAGCTATACTTTTCGTTCTCTCCACTTAGCCTATATGCGCAGACGACTATCCTTATTCAATGATGTAGAGACCAACCCGGGCCCAGGACCAGCTATGAGCTTTAACGAGAAATTGAACATGAAAACAAGAAGCTAGAAGACAAGATGGAAGTGAAATTCAACAACTTAGACACGAAAATAGACACCAAGATGACAACTCTTCACGGCAATAACAACACTCACTGACTCTTTTAAGTCACAAACCACTACTATCAACAAGATGGAACAAAAACAATCAGATATGGTGGACACACTGAATAAATTATGCAAGGATGTTCAAGACACCAAGCAAGATATACAAGAAAACAAAACAGCAGTAAGGCATTTAGGGGCAACGCAAGACTATATGGCACACAGACTTACTAAAATGGAGGAAGAAATGGACCGAATTGAAAGTTATTCTAGACAGATTAATTTAATTTTTTTTTTTGGTATCAAAGAGAGTACGGATGATAGCAAGAGAGAGAGATTGATGAGGTGATCAGAGAGACATTAGACAAATACATGGAAGAAGAGACATGGGCCGACGACGCATAGAACGCGCACATAGGCTAAGCAAACCGGACCCTTCCGCAGAGAGAACCAGACCTGTGATCGTGCGTTTCCTCAGGTGGGGAGACACCATGAAGATTCTACAGAACCGAAAGGCGCGCGAGAAGATGAAGAAGGAAGGCATACGAGTGTCTCAAGACAGGACGAAACGCCAAGCTGACCAACTACGTGATCTAAGGGCACAAGGCAAGTTGGGGTACTATGTGGGGGGGGTGGGGGGGGGGGGGGACTGTATGTAAGAGAAGAATACAGACCACGAGCAGAACAGAATGACAGCCAAATGAACAATATAGACAGCACCAGCAGCAAGAGGACTACGGATATGAAATACTTCCAGAAACAATTTGGCACAAATGGACAATGGATACAGAGAGGAAGGAATGAAAGCGATTATAGTGCAAGTGGTGTTAGAAATTTTGATGATTGGAGGATGAGAGTGAGAGGGATGAGGATGAGAGAAAATGAGAAGACTGGAGGAAAGAAAGAGAGGAAGATAGAAATAGAGTGAAAGAACAGGTGGAAGAGATGATGGTTAAGAAAAAAAGTGCGAAAGGAGTGAATGGGGGAGAAAATGGAGTTGAGAGAGATGTAAGTGTAGAAGGAAATGAATGAGGCAGCGATCTTGAGTTTTTTGTCATTTGGGGGGGGGGGGGGGGGGGGGGGGGGGGGGATCTTATGGACTTATGGACGAAGAGAGTGGAACAGAAAATCACGAAAACAGGTCTGAGAAACAGAGAGTAAGTGAAGAGAAGAAAAAAGAGAGTGAAAGGAAAGAAAGAGTGAATGGTGAAGGGAAAACAGGAAACAAGACAGTAAGCGAAAGTGCGAAAAAGGGGTGTGGCAGAAAAAAAGTGGTACGGGGAAACATACGAGGCAAACAACACTGATGTCAGTATAGACCCAAATTACAGGCATTTCCTCACCCTCAGAATCAGGTCAAGGCAACCCTAATCAGATGCCCTCACACTTCTAGTACACACACAGGCTTGCGCGCAGGATGAAAATAGTGATCATTGGACAGTATCTGGAGCATTCAAGGAGATAGCTTAGGGACAAACACAGCATGCATGACTGAGACAGAGATTGTGACACAATCTCCGACTACACCTCATTCACGGTGCGATTTATCTTCACACATAGAGAAGGGAAAGACAGATGATAGCCTAACACATAAAACCACCAATAAAGGAAAAGAAGATATGACTACAAAAGACGATAAGATAAGGGTACGACAACCATCGAATACACGACAATCTACAATTGAAGAAACTATACTCACACAAGGCATGGTATATTCTGATAGTGAAGAAGGAGGTAAATCAAACAAAGGGGGGAAAACCAAACCCAAACAACACTCATCAGGAAAACAAGCATTAAGATCTGATACAAACACTTCAAGAACAACAAACAACAATCACACTCACCTGGATACACACGTTCTCAATCAACGAAGAAAGACCGGAAGGAAAGAAAAGAAAAGGAGAAAATATGAAAATTAGCCAAGGTCACTCACAAAATTCAAGGAATAATGCCACTACAAGTCAACACACAGAGTACAAGTTAAACGACAATGCTAGAAAAGATGGGATTGTGAGACAACACACGGTAAATGAGATAAAAATGAATGAGACAAGTGTGAGTGAAAATGAGAAACGAGGATGAAAGTGGAAATTTTTGAGCAAGGATGAAATTAAAGAAGGTAAGAAAAAAGCTGTATTTTGGTTGCTGGAACGTAGAAGGTCTGCTCGAGAAATTAACTGACCCAGATTTTTTAGAATATATTACATCATTTGATATCTGCTGTCTGAGCGAAACTTTTACATTAGAATCATTTGATTTTGAAGTAAAATTCTCAGATTTTTTATATACCCATTGTCCAGCTGTAAAAATTTACCAAAATGGGCAGACCTTCAGGGGGGTTGTTATGTTAATTAAAAAAGAAATGTCTGACTATGTCCAGTTTAATAAGCACGGGGATAAAAAATGTATTATGTATACGTATATCTGAAAATCTGTTAAACTGTGGGAAGGATATTATGTTTTTTTGGGATATATATACACCCAGTAGATAGCCGTTTCTATTTTGATAAGGACTATACATGTACCTTAGAACTACTAGAGCAATATTTACTAACACTAATAGAGCAACGAAATGACTTTTACTATATTATTGGAGGAGACTTCAATGCACGTATAGGGGGAATGGGGTCTGAGTGTAAACGATGATGATGACTCATCAAACAATGATCAGGATGTGTGTGCACGAAGGTCAATGGACTCTGTTACAAATGG
>JADBJO010032328.1:0-15809 GCA_016801955.1 Conus betulinus
GTTCAGATGTGCATGTGTATTATTATCATTATTATTGTTAGCATTATTATTATGATAAATACTTACATATAGCGCCTCTGCTCGGCTAGAGAGCAAGCTCTAAGCGCATTTTACAACCCACACAATCATCAGACGATATCGTTCGATGTCGTTCACTCAGTTTCCTTATGTCCGTCATTCTTCCCATTTCTCACGCAGGGTGCATGCTATGTGTACCATGTCATCCATACCAATGGCCAAACTGGCCTTCGCTTCCGAAAGTTGGTGATGGGATTTTTACGGTGTGGAAGATGTTATGTGTGCGTTCACACACGGAACCTCGGGTTTATAGTCTCATTCGAAGGACTGTATGGGAAATAGAGTCAGAACCAATGTTAACTCCCAGGGAAAAATCTCCCTGTACCGAAACGGCCCTGCCGAGATTCGAACCTCAGGATCACCAGGATTATGAGTCCTGCGCTCTACCACCGAGCTATTCCAGCCCTCATATGCCTAAATGCATGCATGTATGCGAGCTTGTGTGTATGTGTGATTGCATGTATCCGTGCGTGCATGCATGGGTGTGTGTATTAACAATAACATTCATAACAATATGTGCTGTTTAGTCTTTTCAAGGCCATCTGACCCATATGAACAGGCGAGGTAACTCACAATACAGAGAATCATGAAACATCTGTTTCCATTCATGATATCAGACTTGTTCTCTTAATTCTAAACATCTGTTTACATAGAGAGCTACTTTGCACACTAACTTTCCTTTAAGTCTTAAAATTTAAAAAAAATGTATCTTTTGCTGAGAATGAAAATGGTGTTAGTAGTAGTGAGGAATGTATTTCATTATTACGGAAAAATATCTTGGCCATATTAGTATAAAAATGTGTTATGTCTTCAATGCAGTTCCCAGTACATTGTTCACGTGTACCCTCATTTGGTAGTTTGCCAAATCCAGGGATACCTTTTAGAGGAAGTCGGTTGCTTTTCTGTAGACACAATGCTCTTCTAAGCTTTACATCATCAAGATCAGTAACATATGCACTGTCATGAATTCAGGATGGCAGATAAAGTAATTTTGCACTGTTGTAAAGAGTCTTGCCTGGTTTTAACGATCAATATCTAGGAGTCTAGTTTTAAGTGATGACAACAATGTCTGCACACGGCCAGTCTCCTGCATCTCGCAAACATGTCCAATACAGTAAATACATCAAATAGGTCTTGTATTTGTAAGCCAGTTCTTTCTTCCAGACTGATCTTGAATATACAACGCGTTATAACGCTGTTTGGGATATCTGTCTTTTGCTCGATGTAGAACTCTGCACCGGTGTTTCACAATCTTGATGTTTGTATACATAAAATAGGAAATCCGACACATTCTGCGAGCGCTTATTCATTTCTGATGGTCCTTACAATCCTAATATCATGTTTACAAACCTTAATCTGTACTTGTTCAATAAAGTCATATTGTTTAAAGCCCAAGATTGCCAATCCATATCACAAAAACGACTTGATTTTTATGTCCGAGATATGGACGACAGTAGAGATGGGGAGAGTGTTTCATTTTGGGTGTAATCTGTTACCCAAGTAAGTGCTCGAAGGGCTTCACTACTTCAAATTTTTCAACACTGCCGGTCCAGTTTAAGACTAAAGAGGATATTACACCACGATAATTATATGAAGACACAGTCTCTACTTCTTGATCATTTAAATACCACTTCTAAGACTGTTTAATTAAGCCACCATTGTTGGAGAAGGTTTTTTGTTCTCCATATTTACCGAGAGACCACATGTGTGTGTGTGTGTGTGTGTGTGTGTGTGTGTGTGTGTGTGTGTGTGTGTGTGTGTGTACGCAAGCGCGCGCGTGTTTACGTGTGTATCTATCCCTCAATCTATCTATATGTCTGTCTATCCATCTATCTATCTATCTATCCATCTATCCATCTATCTATCTATAAGTGTGTGTGTGTGTGTGTGTGTGTGTGTGTGTGTGTGTGTGTGTGTGTGTGTGCAGCTAAGATGCTCACGCCTCGGATCAATAACGGGGAACCAGCACCAAGAAGAGCACGCGCTTTGTCCCTGGTATCTCTGTGGTATTACAGAAACGGTCAGCAAGAGTTCAGGTGTGCAGGGACCCTCATACAAAAACGTTGGGTTCTAACTGCTTCCTCATGCTTCAGGTTAGTGATTTCAATTATGGAAGAAGAGCACATCGAGTTCAAGAACTTAACATTGGGTGGTGGAGAGTTGGATATGAACAGAAGGGATGGACCAATACGTAGTGAAAGTGAACAGAAAAGGGAACGTACTAAAATCTTCACTGTAGACGGTAACTAAAGAGTATTCTGCTGTTCAGAAGAATGTGAATTACACCTACTATTGGCCAGGCTCCCTCCACACCGCAGCCTTCAGACAAGAAATGCATGACACACAAAATAAGGGTAAAGATCTGTTAAAAACAAATTCCATACCCAGCCTGCTTCAGTGAACGAAAACAAGCCAAGCTAACTTCTATTCTATTTGCTTCCTACCTTGTTTGTCGAATGTCAGTTGACCACTCTCTCTCTCTCTCTCTCTCTCTCTCTCTCTCTCTCTCTCTCTCTCTCTCAAATCAAGGAATATGTGTGGGCTATCTATTAGTCTATTACTTCCTGAAACATAGTATACAGTATCGAACTGCAAAACTTTGAAAGTGAGGGCAACCCCCCCCCCCCCCCCCCCCCCCTCTGACAACATCTGAATAAAAAGCTGATCTTCATCTGTTGATTGGTCGAGGGAGCACTGGTCAGACCCTGGACACCTGTCTAACACTGGCTGTGGGATAATTAACATTGCATTTGAGCGCGCGCGCGCGCTTGTGTGTGTGTGTGTGTGTGTGTGTGTGTGTGTGTGTGTGTGTGTGTGTGTGTTTGCAAAGTGTGTATCTTATGTGTGTGTGTGATCTGTGGGCTTGTGTAAGCATGTTCCTGATTTTACACACCTGAATCGCCCCACCGATGAACACCCACCAGCGGACAAACCTCTGCAGTATACACTGTGGTCCTGAGGGATGCAAAGTCGTATCTCAATCGAAGTGTGTTTGATCGGTTGTGTCTGTAATTGAAAGGCCCAGTGTATGTCTGCTCAAAGTTCTAGGAGTCTTCACAACGTTGGCCAAAAGATTATTCCAATGTTTGTTTGGTGGGCAATGTTTCTCGCTCTTGCTTCAAATTCAGATGTGCGACCGTTTACGCTCTTTCATGTTCACCTCTGAAAGATGATCCATGGTATTGTGGCTTCCCTCCTGCTTTTTAATTCTTTAGGTTTCATATCATGCCACATCGGCCGAGCTGTAAGCGAGTCCTTATTGTTTCCTTGCCTGCCAGTATGTCTGCTCTCTCGTTTTTTAACTCCAGCATGTCCAGGGCAGCACACCCATGTGAGTTTCTTCAATGGAAGGTTGTATATTACTTCATGCCATGCAGGCTTCCCATCTCACTCTCCACGTTTTGAAGTATGTCCATGGGGTCAGGCAGTATCATGACTTGAGTTTTAAGCTAGTCTGTGAATGAGAGCCAATGAAGTGATGGTGTCACTGCTTCTGCCTCCATTTTCCGCCTCCATTGTCTTCCTGGAGAGTTCGGACATTTTGCGTCACTGTGTATCCCCAGTCTGACTTACCACCAGTGTCTATAACAATATCTTCTTTTACGTCTGAATTCCTGCGTTAGTTTTGCCTTCTGGCAATTCTCGACAGTGTCTTCCTCTCAAGCAATGGCAGTTAGGTAAAGGTGTGAAAGCTGGTCTAGGTATTTGCCCATCCATTCGTTTCTTTGATTTCTGCTAACTGGAACACAAGCTGTATATTGTCTTCTGACTGTCCCAGTCATGATTTTCCACGTCCTAGGCAAGTGTCTTCTGTTTCCTTGACTGTCGAATGTGGCAGCTTTGGGAATTTCCGAGTGCGTTGGAATCTGGCTTCTCCTGTTGTGGCGTGGGGGTTGTTTGTATTGAAGACACTGACAACTTGATGACAACCTTTGATGTGATCAGTATCCATTAAAAACGGAAAGGATGACAGTTATCGAGCAGTGAAAAGCCACGTCAAGTCAAGTCAAGTTGCGCGCGCGCGCGCACACACACACACACACACACACACACACACACAACACTAACACTAACACTAACACACATGCACACACTTTCTGAGCTGGATCTTATTGAAAGTTTAGTTATGATACAGGAGTTTGATGGAAATGGGGACAAAACTGTTTTGGGTTCTACTTGTCTTGAATTTTGGAATTTTGAATCTTCGTCCAAAAGGTAGAACATTCTAGGTTTTTGGAAGAACACGAGAACTGTCAGTTGCAATGTTCACGGTTTTTTTTTAGTGACTCGACATTCATACATTTATCTCACCGTTCTTGATTTTTGCAATAATCTTTCCACATGCACTCACCACTCTGTGTAAAATGCTTTTGTTTTTCATGCTAAGATTTCCAGACTAGCATAAAAAGCCAAAGGACAACACTGATTCTACAACACAAGGATAGAAATATTAAAGATGTCCTTTTTGACAGTGAGAGACCGAAGTTTTCAAAAGCAGTATGTGATGTGCACAGGATGTTTGAAGATGTCATGTGCACATATTGTTTGTGTATATCAACAGTCGTAAGATTGAACGTCAGCGGTATTGTTGTATTGAGAGAAAAAAGATCATGTGATCGTTCGGCGTCGTTTTGTTGGACAGTGGCCCAGGGCGAGTACTGCTTGGAAGCGCTGCGAGCGTTATTTAACTTAGCTAGAAAATTTTATAATCACTTGCTCTACGCCAGCTGGAGGAGTCGTCTGGTCTGTTTGATTACGGCGATTGAAGACCGATGCAAGGCTGATGCATCGTTGAGGTACTTTTGTCATTAATGTTTAAATGGGGAGAAGTGAAATCTTTGGGGAAAAATTGAAGAAAACCTTCGTATTCAAAAGAAAAGATAAGAATAAGAAACCAGTGTGGTTACTCCTGTAACATTTCTTTATAAAAGAATGGGGAAAAGAAAGGGAAAGAAATATTTAAAGTAAAAACATAAGAAAAGGTTACTGTTTACATCATCATGTTTAAGCGAGTCTCCTTAGTTATTGTAGAAGTGCACGTGGTTCCGAGTGTGTTGACAGGTTGTCTGTCTCATGCTGGGCCATGGGTGGGAGGATTGAAGGTGGTGGAGGTGCCGGACCTGACCCCAGCCCTGGGGCGGGTGGCGGACCTCGCCTGCACTACCTTTCCTCACGGAGGAGGATTCATGTGGATGAAAAATGTCTTTTAGCGCATTCTCCTATGTTGATGAAGAATGACTCTGGCGTATTTCCCCGTGTGGATGAAGAATGACTCTGCGTATTTCCCCATAGTGTAATAACTCTACTTAACGACCTCCACTATTGTGAATTGGATTTAATTGTTTTCCTGTGTAGAGGTTATAAGCTAATGGTGTATGATATAGACAGGTGATGATGGATAGTGACATAGACCCCATGTTTTATGAACATGTCAACTGAAGGGGAAACAGTACCGGGTGTTACCTCCTTGGTGGAGAGGAGGTGTGTTTGTGTTTATTTTGTGATGCCTCCCCAATTGGAGAGAGGTGGTGTGGATAAGTTGATTTGAGCATTGTGTGTATTAATTATATTTGTTCTCCTGTAGGAGGAGGGGAAGGAAAACAACTTTTCAGTATTGTGTATTTAGTTGACGTGCCTTGGGTGAATGGAGTTTGCAGAGTTTGCTTTGGCTGTGGCGTGTGCATGTGTGGCACAACTCCATGAAGCATGACACAGAACATTTTTTTTTTGTAGATAAATTGAGTATTTGCATTAAGATTCAGCTTACCATCTGAAATACTACCCGGATGCTTATATTCACTTACATGCTCCACTTTGGTGTTTTCGATAAACAAGTGAGGGACAGGAGCAGGATTTCCTCGAAAATCAATTACCATCTCCTTCGTCTTACTAACATTCAAATCTAGACAGTTCTCTTTACAAAAAACATTCAACCTCTTGAAAACAAATGGTATCTGAATTTGACAGGTCTTCTGAAGCAGAATCATCTGAGTACTTTATGACAGGAGTGACAGAAGAACCAGTACGATCATTTGTATAAAGAGTAAAGAGCACAGGGGAGGGAACGGTGCCTTGATTTGCACCAGTAAACGTGGTTCTAGCTAAAACGTTCATAATCGATGAAATCAATTTTGGGTTGACATGTAAAGTTTGGAATTTCTTTGCCATAATCTGTGGTTGAATAGTATCAAAAGCTGATGTGAAATCAATAAACAGGAGGCAAACAAAAGAATCATTTTCAAGATGTGTGTATGCATGGTTTGAAAGAGTGATTTTTGCATCATCTGTACTTCTGTTCTGTTTGTACACAGATTGGTATGAATCACAAAGCTGGAAGATGAATCTGAAGGACGAGGCATTCATAAGATTTCATTACAAGAGATGTCAACGCAACAGGTCCATAGTCATCCAAAATGCTAGAATGTCTTGGTTTGTTTTTGTTTTTGTTTTTTTGGTACAGGGCAAATTGTTCATTCTTGCTAGACAGATGGCACAACTCCACAATTCAAAAACCGCAAGCGCAGCCTACAGAAAACATAATTGTTCTGAACATGATTTTAAAAGATTTCCACAAACATTGTCTGGGCCTTCTTTAATTATCTTTAACTTTATTTTTAACTTTGAGCATCAGAATCGTCAATATGTAAAACTCCTTCATCATCATCACAGCTGTTTGAAATATTTAACATCACAGTTTCCAAATTTTCACCAACGTCTTTCATTTCCAAACGGCAAAAAAAAAAAAAGATTATTCACTTTGTTAGCAAAATCATAACATTCCTCTTCTGATAGATTGCATTCACTTCGTGATTTACTCTGTCCAGTGAGAGTTTTTAGGCCATCCCATGCATTTCGCATTTTCCCGACTCTAACTGCTTTTCTACTTTTTTTTTTTTCTGTATGTCATCTTTGCGGCCTCTATTTTATGTTTTAGTTTTCTTTCAACTGTTTTCTTTACGAAATCATCTTTTAGTTGAAACGCAATTTTCTTTTCATTCAGTGTTTTCATTAAAGATTTGAAATCCCAAGGCTTATTGTTCGGAAGAATTTTACCAGTTGTCTTTGGTACCAACATGTTTTCACAAAAGGTAACATCAACAGAGATAACATCAACAGCTTCATCCACATCAACACAAGCATAAAAATCACGTCCCAGTCTGTGCACTCATAGCGAGCTTGCAGTTGTTCCAGGCTATTAGGGGACATGTTTGTTACAGTTTTCTGCACAACAGGGTGAGTTTGAATACCAGGTCGGCAAGAGGGGAGCATTTTATCCAGGACGCAATGTAGGCAGGTTATAATGAAACAGCTTGGATTCACCACTGTCAAGCAGGGTTGAATTCAAACAAAACCTTAGCAACCTTTTTCATAAAGATAAATATTTCTAATCCTTGAATCTTCTCTTTTGCAGAACACTGTCAACAATTACTAGATGGAGGGTTATAGTGGGCAGGTATGTTGACATCGATCAAGAAGAACGGTATGAAAGATGGCATAATATCTCCAACATCTACCACGGAACAGGTAATCTTTTTAACACAAGGTCTTACTAGCTTATTTGCTTGTCTATGCTTGCATTTGTTTTCTCTGTATAGATGAGAAACAATTGTGAGGTTATGTTCTCATGCGTTTCACAGGCTGAGTAACACATGGCAAAGACCAGGGAAACCTATTAAGTTACATTTTGCTTTGGTTTCCTTGTTCATTTTTGTTTTGTGGCTGGTGGTTCCTGGGCAAAAATACCAAACCAAATGAGATTGACAGAATTATGTCAAAAATAGACAGACTGGCATGACAGATGAGGTGCCCTGTGTATCCTGCCCTGCAGACGATGGAAGGAAGGGAGGAGGGGTGGACGTTTCCCCAAGGGTCCCATGCTTGGACTATCGCTTATAGAGGCAGTCCTTATCTGCGTAATTACCCCGCCATAGAACACCTGGGGCATTTTCTTATGGGAACAGCCCCAAAGAATACCTCACCCCGTCCACTGTACAATGACAACCAACTGTTTCCCAGGACATAGACCATTTGTAGCTAGCCCCCATATCACGGGGCCAGCTGTTTCCCAGGACATAGACCATTTGTAGCTAGCCCCCATATCATGGGGCCAGCTGTTTCCCAGGACATAGACCATTTGTAGCTAGCCCCCATATCACGGGGCCAGCTGTTTTCCCAGGACATAGACCATTTGTAGCTAGCCCCCATATCACGGGGCCAGCTGTTTCCCAGGACATAGACCATTTGTAGCTAGCCCCCATATCACGGGGCCAGCTGTTTCCCAGGACATAGACCATTTTGTAGCTAGCCCTCATATCAGGGGGCCATTTCCCTATCATTTACTGGAGACCTGCTTGGTTGGAAACAGTCAATGGGGGTCTCTATACTCAAATACGGGACGACGAATTTTTTTTTTTTTCCCAAAAAGAGTGATTTAATCAAACGAAGTTAGAGCTGACAGGAGCGCAGAAAGCAGACAGTGCGCAGAAAGATTGTATGAAAACAGATCATAAACATGTCAATTATATATCAAACTCATAATTATAAATGACTAAGATTGAGGGAAGAAAAACGGGGAGAAAAAACCCCTTAGAGAGCAGCATCCCTCCTATAAGCATCCACCAAACTTTCAATGATTTATCAGCATAATTTTAGTTTTTTTCTCTCTCTCTCTCTCTCTCTCTCTCTCTCTCTCTCTCTCTCTCTCTCTCTCTCTCTCTCTCTACCCCCCGCCCCTTCCCCATTTCTTTTCTCTTCTTTAACATCGCACAATTCAACTCACGTGAAAAGAGAAAACTAACATAGAATATCAACGTTCATTTTCAGTGGGAAATGGTAAACAATATAAATCGTAACAGAAGAAAACATTAATAGGGGGGAAAAAAAATTCCTTCCTACTCAGCTAGCCCCCTCCCCCCCTTCCCCCGAAACACACACACACACACACACACACACACACACACACACACACACACACACACACAGTCGCACTCATTTATTTTTCTATGTCTGTAGATACGTCAAAAAACTCCCTCTCTTTCATTTTTCACCTCCACCTCATATCCCATAATTTCAATTGTCCTGTAATACTAATAAGGCTAACATTCATGTTTTGTTACGTGGTACATACCATAGTAGTAAACGGTGAAGGAGAATATCTGTTAGGTAAAAGTGATTTGAATGGAATAATAGTTTCCATCTAAGGGCCCTTGTTTTTTTTGTTCATGTAGCAGAAGTAATGTTAAAAACGGGCAACTATAGCATCGAGTAAAGAAAAAACGTATCATCAAGGAATACTTAATCATTAAGTAGCACTGAATAGAGTAACCATTTTTTTTTCAAACTCAGAATGGCGCATTTCTAAACTATGCTTATATTTTTCGGTGTGATATTTTGTATTTGAGTTCTCTATAAAAAGCTGTCACAGTTGGTCTAATTTTATTAATCCTACATTTGTAGATAAAGAATGTTGCCCATAAGATAATGATATACAGAATTTCATCGATTTTGGTTTTTCCGTCTGTTCCAAACAAAATTAATTGAATGTTAAAGGATAATCTTTTACAAACATGACATTTTCTTTTCATAGATATTTCTAATTCCATCCAAAAGTTGTGTGCGAAGTCACAGTTCCAAAGATAGTGGTAGATCGAATCTAATTCGCCATTACAAAAACTACATTTATCGCTCACGACTAGGCCCATTTTCTTTAAATTTGTAACCAATATTCTGTAGCAAATTCTAATCTGAAACCATTTTAATTTTACTTCTTTTATTTTACTAATCAATCTTAGAACGACTTGCCAGTCTACCACAGAATTTAACTTTCTTTGCCAATTAATGAGTGGTTTGATAATACCGACAAGTGTTTTTCCAAGCAGTATATTATAGTATGGTTTTGAGCCTTTTTTTAACGCTGCTTATCATTTTAATCGCTTTCGGATTCTGGTTACTATCATTGTTTTGAACAGTTATATTTCTTTTTGTAAGATATTCTTTTATCGCTTGAATGGAACTTAGATAATGTAAGTAATTTACTCTCAAATTCCATTTCTGGCAAAATTCATCATCATTCAAAAAGCTTCCATTATCACCAACAATATCTTTTACTAAGAACACATTCTTGGCAGTTCATGTTGTGAAACAAAAATCATTATTGTTGATTTTAAATTTAAAAATGTGAAAAACAGGTTCTGATAAAAATTTCCTCTTCGTTATCTAAATCTATGTGGCTGGCGAATTTTTCGTAGGCTAAAAAATACATCTTTCCAGAAGTAGTTGCATTTACTCTTTATAAAGTTTTTAGACCCGTAACAGCGTATATAGTTTTATTTCTGGGCACAATGTTTCCAGTATGTGTTTCCATTTTGAAGTTCCTGAAAGCAGCCTTCTCAACCATGACAACTTCAGTGCATGCACAAAGGCTTGTATGTCAGGTATTCCTATTCCTCCTTGCTCAACATTTTGCACTGAATATTGTCGCCTTACTTTGTTTCAACTCATTTTCCAGTGGGTTAGGGAGCAGAATCCATAAGAAGATTAATTTTGAAAGAATCAAAGACTTAAGTACCGCAACCCTACCCAAAGGAGTACATGTTCTTTTGCCCAGATTTTAAACAAAGTCTTAACTTCAGCAAATTGATCTTTTACATTAATCTCTGTCAAACTTGTTATCTCGTTTGAAAACCAGAGTCCCAGAATTTCAAATTTTGGGGGATTCCATTGCATATGTTTGTGGTATAGATGTTTCTCTGCTGAAATTTTTCCTGTTTCCTAGCCAAACGTTTGTAGTTTTCTCAAATTTTGTTCTTTTTTATTTTTTTTTTAGGCCAGATATATTTTCAAATCCATTTAACCTTTCGAACAGTTTTTCGTAAGATGCGCTGTCTCCTTCTAAAGTGAAAGTGGTGTCATCAGCAAACTGATTTACTTTAAATTCGGTGTCTGATATTTTTATTCCCCTGATATTTTCATCTTTACGAATTTTGCATGCCAGGATTTCGGCACACAGTATAAAAAGATACGGAGATATGGGGTCACCCTGACGGCATCCTCTCTGTATTTCAAAACGTCTTGACATTTTCCCATTTATTATAAGATAAGACCTGATATCGTTATCAAATGCAGATACCCATTAACATATGTCATATCCAAACCCAAATTTGTTTAATACTTTTTTCATGAAATTCCAATCTACTGAGTCGAAAGCTTTTTCCAAATCAATCGATACAAGTAATCCGGGCAAGTTCCTTATTTCTAAATAATGCATCAAGTCGTATAAAGTTCTTAAACTGTCTCCAATATATCTTAATGGTACGAAGCCTGTCTTATCTTCATTTATAATTTTCGGTAGTATGGTTTTTATGTGGTTTGCGAAGCATGCTGATCCAATTTTGTATGTCACATTTAATAGTGTAATTGGTCGCCAATTCTTCAAATATTCCCTTGGTTTATTACCTTTCGGTAAACATATTATGCCTTCCCGCTGCGTTATAGACATTTTCCCGTTATAAAAACCTTCATTGATGGAGTGAACTACAAAATCCCCTGTCTGTTGCCAAAAGAACTTGAAAAAATTAACCGTCATGCCGTCCGATCCTGGGCTTTTATCATTCTTCATATTTTCTATTGCCTGCACTGCTTTGTTCTTAGTTATAATTCCTTCTAATTTGTCAGCTTCTTCTTTTTCTAATTTTGGCAAAGCTGTGACATAGTCATTTAGATTAACATCCTGAGTTCTTTCTTTCTTCGTAAAGTTGTTCATAAAAAGATGTGGTTTCATCTAGCATTTCTTTTGTTTCTAACAAAACGCGTCCTTTATTTGTTACTAATTTCGACATTGTTAGCTGACATAATGTCTGTTTTCCAGAGAGCAGAAATATTTCGTCACCTTTTCTCCTTGAGACGCCCACCTTGCTTGCTTTTGATCTGATAAATTCCATCCATTTAGCTTTTCTTAGATCTTTCTTTTTTTTTTTTTTTTTTTTTTTCCTCGAAACAAACTCTATCACTGTCACTTTTCTTCTGCTTTGCTTCCAAGTATTGTATCTCTTTCTCTAGATTTTCTTCCTTCACACTCTGCTCTCTTTTCTTTTTGATAGAATATGGTATGGTTTGCGCCCTTATTTCCATTAAAAGGGTGTCAAGAAATAATTGGTCGGTTACACTCAATTGAGCTTCATGATTCGGGATAAATCTAATTTTTTCTCTTACATAAACTAAAACCGCGTATTGTTCTTTTACAATTTGTATAGTTTCCTCAACACGTTCAACATATTTTTTATCTCTTAAAAGCGAGGAATTGAATTTCCAAGAAGTTTTTGATCGTTCTTCTTTTTTACATATGATTTCTATTGTTATAAGAGAATGATCACTTCGATAACCATAGAGAATGTCAGCAGTCTTCACATTGGAAAAAAATGATTCAGAAACCAAAAAAAAAAAAAAAAAAAAAAAATCTAAACGGCTTTGTTGAAAGGGATTTAATCGTCTCCAAGTGTAGCGAAGAATTTCTGGATTATATTCTCTCCATATGTCTACTAATTCTAACTCTGTCATCATTTGGAATACCTTTTCTTGTATTTTAACATTATTGACGTGTTTGTAGTTGCAATAGTCTAAATTAGGATTCAACACAAGATTCCAGTCTCCAGCAATAATGATATTCGGTACATATAACTCTTCGATTTGGTTCTGCAAATTAGAGAAAAAAGTTGGATCATCCCTGTTTGGTCCGTGTATGTTTACCAATCCTATTTGTTTTCCCATAGTGTTTATTACTAAGATTATGTAGTTACCCCCACAGTCTTTGATGGTTTTTTCTATCTTGAATTCGAAATTGTTGTTTAGTAAAATAGCTACACCTCCAGACCTGCTATTGTTTGACGAAAAAATGCCCTCATACCCCCATTCTACTCTAATCTGGCGTTCTAATTTTGACGAAAAATGTGTTATCTTGAAGAAAGTATATGGAGTATTGTATTTTTTTGCCTTAAGTATTTGAAAAACGTCTCTCCTTTCTCCAAAATCGGCTAGGCCCTGGCAGTTAAGAGATGACAACATAAAACTATTCATTGCGTTTTTATCAGTCCTATACGGTGAAAAGCTCCTTTTAATTTAACATTAATAGCATTTTTGTGCCACTTACAATTTTCCCAGATAAGCAGTATGTAGTTTGTTAGCTAATCACCCCAGTTCATCATGTTTTGATAATCTCTTACATTCATCCTAAGCACATGCACACACTCTTTCTGTCTTTTCTGTTTACAAACATTCGCTCGCACGGACATGTTAACTGCGTTTTGTATGTTTAGTTAAGAAGTCGACGTGTGTTAATTGCTGACTATTTTTTCTAGCATGAAATAACATTACTAACATTCACCAGGATATTCAACTACGTGTTGAATATATCCACCACCAGAGTATGTATCCATAAATTCAATATCAATAATAGTAGTGATAATGACAACAGCACCACCAACAACGACAATAACACTAACTGTTATCGTCATCATCATAATCATCACCACCACCACCATCACCACCACCATCCTGATCATCATCAACATCGTTGTCACCCTCACTGACAACTCCATAGTAATATCCAAGGACAAATGGCACACTATAATAATAACAGTATCAAAAACGTGGTCAATGTCGGTGAAAGAAAAACTTTGCAATATCGACTTGAAAGTTGAACATGACCAAGATATCCTTCTCTCTATAATGAATCTCCACCAACCAGTGTGGAAGGGTGGGTCTTGTAGATGGGCAGGAGAAGGGGAAGAGGAGGCACCGCGGGATATGAGGCAGATGTGCTTGAAGAATGATTGATAGGGACCTGGGGACAGGTAGGAGGGGGGGGGGGGGACTAGAGGGGGGGGAGGGGGGAGGGAGGGAGGAAGAGGAACGGGGGCGAGGGCGGGTAAGAGGAGAACGGGACGGAGAACGGAACGGAAAAACAGACAGAAGGGGGTGGGGGGTGGGGGGCGGGACGAGGCGGAGAGGGGGGCGAGGGCGGGGGAGAGGAACACGGGACGTGGGGAAGAGGAGCACGGGACGGAAAGGAACAAGACAGACGGGGGGGGGGGGGGGGGGGGGGGGGGGTAACGATGAGGAGAGGGGGGCAAGGGCGGGGAAGAGGAGCACGAGGCGGAAAAGAACAAGACAGATGGGACGGGGAGGGGGCGGGACGATGAGGGAGGGGGGCGAGGGCGGGGAAGAGGAGCATGGGACAGAAAGGAACAAGACAGAGAGTAGGGGGGGGGGGGGGGGGCAGGGGGGGGACGAGGAGGGGAGGGGGGCAAGGGCGGGGAAGAGGAGCACGGGACGAAAGGAACAAGACAGATGGGACGGGGGGGGGGGGCGGGACGAAGAGGAGGGGGGGCGAGGGGCGGGAAAGAGGTGCACGGGACGGAAAGGAACAAGGGGGGGGGGGGGGGGGGGGGGGGGGGGGGGAGGGGGGGGGGGGGGGGGGGGGGCGGGGAAGAGGGGGGGGGGATGGAAAGGAACAAGACAGAGGGGGGGGGGGGGGGGGGACAAGAGGGGAGGGGGGGGTGGGGGGGGGGGAAGAGGGGCACAGGATGGAAAGGAACAAGACAGGGGGGGGGGAGGGACAAGAGGGGGAGGGGGGCGAGGGGTGGGGAAGAGGAGCACGGGACTTAAAGGAACAAGAAGACAGGGAGGGGGGGAGGACGAGGAGGAGGGGAGGGGGCGAGGGTGGGGAAGAGGAGCACGGGACACGGGGAAGAGGAGCACGGGACGGAAAGGAACAAGACAGGGGGGGGGGGGGGGGGGAACGACGAGGAGGGGAGGGAGGGGGGGGGGGGAAGAGGGGGGGGGGACGGGGAGGAGCACGGGACGGAAAGGACAAGACAGAGGGGGGGTGGGGGTGGGGACGAGGAGGGGGAGGGGGGGGGGGGGGGGGCAAGGAAGAGGAGCATGGGACGGAAGGAACAAGACAGAGGGGGGGGGGGGGGGGGGGGCGAGGAGGGGAGGGGGGCGAGGGCAAGGAAGAGGAGCATGGGACAGAAGGAACAAGACAGAGAGGGGGTGGGATGAGGAGGGGGGGGGGGGAGGTCCAGGGAAGAGGAACATGGGACAGAAGGAACAAGACAGAGGGGGCAGCAGGGAGGGGGTGGGGGGTTGACAAGGAGGGGAGGGGGCGAGGGCGGGAAAGAGGAGCACGGGACTCGGGGAAGAGGTGCACGGGACGGAAAGGAACAAGACAGAGGGGGGGGGGGGGGGACGAGGAGGGGGAGGGGGCGAGGGGCGGGGAAGAGGAGCACGGGACGGAAAGGAGCAAGGCAATGGCAGATTCCCATAGGAAGTTGTGTGTGCGTGGGCTATGGGAGAAAAACGAATAACACGAGGTTGAACGTGCGGGAAAGTGGAGCAGACGACGGAATAGCAGGCTACGCTAATGGCAGTCAATGCTGTCCGCTCACCAGCTGCAGCGCGACGTACAAACATGGCAAGTGGGGTATAATGTCGAGGCAGGGAACACACGCGATAACATGGGTGGCGATGCCCGATTGTCGGGGGACGGACGGAAGTGCAGCTGTATAGTGTTACATTAAGTGGTAGGGGGGGCGCCGGGCGGGGCATGCACCTGCGGAGCAACGGCTGATTTCACGGTTTGTCGCATGATGGGAGGGGGAGGCAGCAGATAGATAAAGGATTGACATGGGGTGTGGATGCCAACAGGATGTAACAAGATTGTTGCCCCTGGGGTT
>JADBJO010032329.1:2500-15809 GCA_016801955.1 Conus betulinus
ATGGCATTGTCCAGTGTATTGGTGTACTGGACAGCTTGGGAACAGAACAACTGAGTTCACTTGCATAACTACACTGTCTGATGATAAGCCAATGTCACATGCTAATAATTTTACATTTTTTTTGTTTGTTTGTTTGTTTGTTTGTTTTTCGCGGAGGCGTATTAAATACGTTCCAATACCAAGAAAGGAAGAGGTTCCGAGACTGTTAGTTGAAATCCGATTACGGAGGCTTTTGTTCAAACATCACTCCCCTGCCTGGGGGAGGAGTTGAGGCTTTGTTGTTTGCTTGTTTTCGCTGCGCACTAGGCTGATACTCCAACGGACACTCCCTGTATAGACAGGCAAGGATTAATCCCATCTACCCTACAAGGGGAGCGGAGTTTTTGTGTGTATGACCGTTTTGTTTATCCCGCCATTAAGGCAGACATAGTGGAACTTCGGGGAAGGTGCATGCTACTCATTCGAAGGACTGTATGGGAAATGGAATCAGAATCAATGCTAACTCCGGGCGAAAATCCCCCTGTACCAAAACGGCCCGGCGGAGATTCGAACCCGCAACCCCAGGATCACTAAGATTACGAGTCTAGCGCTCTGCCACTGAGCTTGTCTTTTCAGACTCGACAAACCCCAGCTCTGTGTGTAACTTGCATAGTAATGGTGGAATCCATGGCATCAAGATTAAAGGGAATAGCGCGAGGCGTCAGACTGTGGCAACACGCTTTGCTTAACGATAAAACAGGTCTATAACACACAGACAACGGCTGTACAGCCATATCGTGAGATGCATTACAATGGAAATACCGCGCGCTGTACATTGTGATGACAGTATTATCTTATAGCATGATGGTATGCATTGTAGATAATCAGTTTTTGTGATCAACGTGGAGATAGCGAGCGTGTGCAGTTGTCACGTGTGTCACTAGAGATGACGGACTTTACAATGAGCTTGATAAAACGATAGCGGTGTGGATCCGTAGGGCTTCTAGACGTGACCTAAATACATTCATCCATGTCTGCATGCATGCATGCATGCATGCATGCATACATACATACATACATACATACATACATACATGCATACATGCATGCATGCATGCATGCATGCATGCATGCATACATACATACATACATACATACATACATACATACATACATGCGTACATGCGTACATACATACATACATACATACATACATACATACATACATACATACATGCATGCATGCATGCATACATGCATACATGCATACATGCATACATGCATACATACATACATATCAGTTACTTTAATGCATCAACTTGTCAAAAATAAACAACAATGCACAGTAGTCCAGATCGCAGGCGCATCGATAAAAGTTATCTTGCACATACTCTCTCTGTCTCTGTCTCTGTCTCTGTCTCTCTCTCTCTCTCTCTCTCTCTCTCTCTCTCTCTCTCTCTCTCTCTCTCTCTCTACTTCCCTCTTTCTCTCTCTGTCCCCACGTCCTTCTTTCTCTCTCAAGCTGGCTCCAATTCTTTGTCCATCAGTGCTTTAGTCAGCTTTGTATGTCTAATACTATTAAAAAGCACAGTTTGAGAGTCAACATCTGTCAGTTTCAAGGCTGGTTCATGAGTGTGATTCCGCCTTGACCAAACACGCCTAGCCCCAATTATGACTGACATGCTCAAGTATTTTGCGAGTTGTTTTACATACATACATACATACATACATACATACATACATACATACATACATACTTACATACGTACGTACATACATACATACGTACATACGCACATACGTACGTACGTACGTACGTACGTACATACATACATACATACATACACACATACATACACACACATACATACTTACATATATATGTGCATACATACACATACACATACATGCATACATACATACATACATACATACATATACATACATACATACTACGTAACTACAAGGTAATGAAAGCTCAAATTGAATAACAACACGTTGCCATCCAGCCAAGTGAGTACAGGGAGACATGTCTCAGAGCCTTTGGCACAAAGCTGTGTCTCATCAAAATGGAATGCATGTTATAACGCAAAACGTCACAATTGTCGCATCCCACGAAACTTTACGAACTTACACCCTAGCAACACTGATTTTCTTTTTTCCCTCCTGGACAGAGTACCGGGTTTTCAACCTGAAAGCTGGTGGAACTGGAACCACGACTGCTTCAGGTGGGTGTCGGGTGGAACCTATCCTGTAATCTGGAAAGTAAACATAATGGGCAGACCTGCCAGTGCCTGAACCCAATTTGTGTGTGCACACCTGCATCAGATCCGAAACGCCCCTCACCAATTTCACAGTCCGTGACAGCCTTCGCCCGGCTGTGAAAGTTACTACTGAAGTGTATCTTTCATGCACCGACACACGTGGAGAGGTAATGGGCACCGCTATGGATTTCCTCACATCACGCTATAAATCCTGCGACAGACAGTCTGGCATCAAGCACGAAGCTGTTGCTGATGACTGATGAGGGACGGTTATGACGTTTGTTTGTTGCTTTTTTTTTTTTTTTTTTTTTTTTTTTTTTTTTTGCTATACCCTTATCATTTGATAAAGATGGATGGAGGTAACTTTTTTTTTTTTTTTTTTTTTTTTTGCTATACCCTTATCATTTGATAAAGATGGGAATGGAGGTAACTTTTTTTTTTTTTTTTTTTTTTTTTTGCTATACCCTTATCATTTGATAAAGATGGGAATGGAGGTAACTTTTTTTTTTTTTTTTTTTTTTCAGGGAGCCTGCTTATCTTTTTTTTTTTCTCCCCATTTCCGACACGGGAACAGAGAAACGCAAAGACAGGACTCATCTCTCGTACTGGTGCCCCAAGAAACGATAGCAGAGAAGAGATTTCTTAGTCATGGGACGCCCCGTGGATGGTGCTGCACCTGACTTGCGACAACAAAAGGAGCCACTGGTCATAACTCAAACGTGAAGGCGGTTCTGCTCTATGGCTGCGAGACTTGGAGAATGACCGAGGCAATACAAAAAAAAAAAAAAAAAAAAAAAAAAAAATCAGACCTTCATCAACACCTGTCTGAGGCGCATCTTCAAAATCAGATGGCCAGAGATGATCAACAATGCAGATCTATGGAAGCAAGCAGGAGAGGAACTAGTGACAGAGCAGATCTGCGGGGAAGTGGGGCTGGGATGGACCCACTCTCAGGAAGCCTGCATCCAGCACCACACGCCAAGCCCTGACATGGAACCCGCAGGGGAAAAAAGAAGAGAGGCCGACCTCGCAGCAGCTGGAGGCGAGAGACACTGTGGCAGAGATAAAGAGGCAGGGGACCAACTGGACAGGCATTCAGCGAGCAGCCCAGAACCGAGTGCGGTCAATTGTAGGAGGTAATCCTCCTCTAGGTTTTGAACCCGGCTGGATTCTATATTTTGTTTTTGTTTTTTAGAATTACCATCATTCAGGGAAAGACAAAGGAGTGACAGACCATAATTATTAGAAAGCATCAGATCAATTGTCAAACGCATTCAGCTCGAGGTGTGTGTGTGTGTGTGTGTGTGTGTGTGTGTGTGTGTGTGTGTGTGTGTGTGTGTGTGTGTGTGTGTGTGTGTGTGTGTGTGTGTGTGTGTGTGTGTTGTGTGTGTGTGTGTGTGTGTGTGTGTGTGTGTGTGTGTGTGTGTGTGTGTGTGTGTGTGTGTGTGTGTGTGTGTGTGTGTGTGTGTGTGTGTGTGTGTGTGTGTTTCTGAGTTGCGTGTGTGTGTGTGTGTGTGTGTTTCTGAGTTGTGTTGTGTGTGTGTGTGTGTGTGTGTGTGTGTGTGTGTGTGTGTGTGTTTCTGAGGTGTGTGTGTGTGTGTGTGTGTGTGTGTGTGTGTGTGTGTGTGTGTGTGTGTGTGTGTGCGCGCGCGCGCGCGCGCGCGTGCGCGTATTGACACAGAGAGCGTACGCCATAGGTCCCTCAGTCACTGATAGAATCCACAAATCGCGAATTATACCATCCAACAGAATTGTGATGCTGATCATCTCTCAAAAAGTCCTAGGTGGACAAAACACACAAACCCTCACCTTTACTTCATCCATCTGTACAACTCCACTACAACATCTGACACGCCCTTCTTACCACTGCAAACACGCACCCAGCACCCACCCACCCCTTCGCATCCCTTCCCATACACAACAAAAGCACGTGCGTGCATTAGACCACTGCCCAGCCTTCCTTCTCCTCAACACAGTCACGCACACGAACGTCATACCCTTGCATAACGCAAACTTGTGCGCTCAAGTATCTGTTAGCAGAGTCGTCATATTTGCTCATGACCGCATTATTTGTATTTCCATTATTCAACGCTTATCTTTTATCATAACCCCGCCTCCCTCTCTTCCACATTCCCCAAGAACATTCTATGGCAATTAAATGATAAAGTAATAATGATAATGATAATAATAATGATGATGATAACAATAACAATTATGATAATAATAATAATAATAATGATGATAATAATAATAATAATAATAGTGATAATGATAACAATACTGATACTTAAAATGAAAATATTTATGATGATGATGATACAGCATGCACACACACACACACACACACACACACACACACACACACACACACACACACACACACATTTTATGCTGTTTGCATAATGCTTTCAGTTTTTCAGCAACTTTTTTCCTCTCCACACTTTCGTTTTATTCCATTTACTATCCTTTGCTGGCTGCTTTGGGGATGCTGTTGGATTCTCTTTTGAACCCTTGGTGGTGAGAACACCAAGAAAATCAAGAAAAACATTGTAAATATGAAAACCCTTCACTAGCTACATAAGGGAACCATCGCAATCCCTCCAGAAGGCAGATCTATTGGTATTGCCTGCTCCTAGAGAGAGAGAGAGAGAGAGAGAGAGAGAGAGAGAGAGAGAGAGATGTATACATGTGTATGTGTGTATAGAATATTTACAACGCCTCTGTTCCCCTAGTCCATTCCGAGCCACACAAAGATGAAACACGATTATGAATAATTAAAAAAAAAAGTCAATAAAATCTTTGTATTTCATCTCTTGCCTCTTTATTTATTTCTCATGCCAAATGTTCGCTCTTAAGAGCTTCTTCAAGGCAGGTCTGTCCGTTTGCACTGACCATTTTGGTGATCGTGCATTTGTGAATTTGATTGCGCATGTGGTCAGTCAGAAATACATAAAAAGGCAAGAGTTGAAAAACAAGGATTTCATTGACTTTTATTGACGTCCAAACCTGATGCATGGAGACAACAATGACCGTATCTATTGACACTTATCTACCACCCCCCATAGTATTCCTGTCAAAAACATCCTCTTACGCCATTTCAGAATTTTACAATCTGATCCAAAACTGAAATCGATCTTCCCCAAACCTCCCCTCATCGCCGACAAGAGGGACAAAAACCTTTGCGACCACCTGGTACGAACCAAGTTCTTTAAAAACACCAACTCTTCAGCCGGAAATTACCCATGCAATCAACCTGGATGTAAAACCTGCACTTTCATTTCGAACATCAACAGCATCACTGGTCCAAAAGGAAAATTCAGTGTCCAATCCTATTTCACCTGTCAGTCCACCAACCTGTATGAGGACAGAAGGAAAAAAAAAAAGGAAAAGAAAAGAAAAAGAAAACGACAGTGGGGATGGGGGGTGGGGTTGTGTGGAAACTCCTATTTAAAAAAAAAAAAAAAGGAAAAGAACCAAGAAAGCAAGAGAGATAAACAAAATGGAAAACAAAACCCTGAAGTCTGCACGGTGGGTAAGTGAAAAAAAAAAATTAATTAATTACTTGATTAGTTAGTTAGTTAGCTCTATTATTCTGAATTTATAATCATCTTCTCATCATGTCTTTACGGTACATCAGTCCTCCCTGTCTACATTTTGTTCTTATTTCTTTCTTTATCTTCCTATTGCCATCTCTTCTTTGTTTTTTTTTTGTTTTTGTTTTGTTTTGTTTGTTTGTTTGTTTTGTTTGTTTGTTTGTTTGTTTTGTACTCTATTCATTTATGCTTTTTATTTTCTTATATATGCATGTATGTATATGTATATGTATACACACACACACACACACACACACACACACACACACACACACACACATTTTGTTCGTTTTTTTTTTTTTGTTTTTTTTTTTAAAGACAGTTACAAAGTTAGAGGCAGACAGAAAGAGGCCCTTTACTTCTTGTAGTCCGTTTCTGTTCTGACGACATGCGGTGCCTGGGGTGACCAAGCTGTGCACATTGTCGCGCACGCCAGCATGCATTGTTGGAACGAATGCTTGCTCAGGTCCCATGTGATATCGATTGCCTGTGACGAAGACTCTCTTGTCCCCTATTTCCTCACGTTTTCTCCGACCCCCTTTTCTGTCGAAAACCCCTCTATGTCTCTTTCTCCTCTCTTTCCACAGTCACCTTCATTCTTTCTGTTATTCTCCTCTGTGTCTCTTTCTCTTCTCTCTCCACAGTCTCCCTCACTCTCTCTGTCATTCTCCTCTGTGTCTGTTTCTCCTTCTCTCTCCACAGTCTCTGTCAATCTTCTCTGTTTCTCCTCTCTTTGTACGGTCTCCTTCACTCTCCTCTATGTCTCTTTCTCCTCTCTTCCCACAGTCTCCTTCACTCTCCTCTATGTCTGTTCCTCCTCTCTTTCCACATTCTCTTTCGCTCTCTGTATCACTCTCCTCTATGTCTCGCTCTCCTCCTCTCTCTCCACACTCGCCTTCGCTTTCTCTGTTACCATCTTTCCTCTCTCTGTTACTGTCCTTGTCATTTTCCACACGTGTACTTTTATCTGTTGTCTTTCTGGCCTTGCTTCAGTTTTTCATTCTTACTCCTCTGATCCTCACACCATTTTCTCTCACTTCCAGCTGGCATTTTCTCGCTTTTCACTCCTCACGCCTCCCTTTCTCTTTGTACCTTTCCTTCCAAAAAAAAAAAAAAAAAAAAAAACCTGAACGATAGTAGCTCGAGTCATAACATGGCCATGTGTCTGTTGTTGAGACTCTCTGTAAACTCGTGTAACTGGTCCAGGAGACTCCGGGACCCACGGGTTTGCATACAGTAGATGTTGATTTTGTGCACATAATCCAATACCTCTTTGTAGCTGACACGCTCTGGCTCCCCACAGTCCTCATTTTGGAATCCGAGTCAGAATGGTCACTGGCTGCTGCTGCTGCTGATGGAGTTGATGATGATGGCTGTGGGCAGTGTGATGTGTTCTTTGGTGTCGCCTCGCAGCTCGATGTCTGAAGATCTGCATCAATGTCAAAATAATCCTCTGCTTTAATGTCCCATTCACTGCACCGTCTGGACAGAAGTGGTTCCGGCTCTGCGTCTTCATCGCTGGAACATGCACTTGGAGCACTGCTGGAAGAGGTGGTCACAAACCCTGCCTTTCTAAAGCAGTTTCTGATGGTGGTGGGCGTAACACGATCCCACGCCTGTTTCAGTGTTGCCACCATGGCCTCGAGAAGACTGATGTGAAAGGTTTCTTTTGGCCTTCCAGCATCCAGATTTGTGACCAGTTTCGATAGGTTGGCTGTTCTGTAGTGCACCTTCACATTCTGTAGGATTCCTTGATCAAGTGGCTGCAGCTTTGTTGTGGCGTTTGGGAGCTAGGAACAACAGCTCCGTGGCCTTCATATGATGATGAAACTTTCCATGTGCAGAGCAATTGTCAATCACCAGCAACACTTTCCGCTTTTGAGAATGCATTTGTTAGATCAAATGTTGTCAACCAGTTCTCAAATAGCTCTGCAGTCATCCACGCCTTGACGTCAGCATCGTATTCAGCTGGCAGCGTTTTGACGCCCGTGAAAAACACCGTGGCCTCTTAAACCGTCCTATGGTGAAGAGTGGCATTTTCCCAGAGCCATCCATGTTCGTGCAGGCAAGGATGTAGTTCTTTCCTTTGATTTCTTGCCATCAAAGCATTCCTCAGATTTGAACGTCAGTGTCTTATCTGGCAAAAAGCCGGCAAAAGAGGCCGCTTCCATCAGCGTTGAAGATGCCTTTTGCTTGGTATCGGCGTAGGGTAGGTATTAACAGGCTCTCAGTCCATGCGTTTGTAGCTTGCTCGTCTACAGAGAGTGTGGTTCATCGCTCATCGTCTTGAAAAACGATAGCATGTCTCTTTTTGAATCTGGATAGCCAGGCATTGTTGCAGTGCCAGTCTGGTGTGCCCAAATTCCAAGAGAACTGCTTTCTGCTTGAGAACTGGACGCTAACAGGAACATTATATTAGCTGACCTTGCATTGGCAGAGCAGTCAAGGAGAGCTTGGTCGATTCTCTGGTGTACAGGATGGCGAACTCTCTGTTTACTGGAGTCAGTCAGTCTCGCTGCTGGAATACAGCTTCTTGTATTTCTCGCGGTCCCTCATGATAGTTGACAATGTGTTGGGCGGAATGTGAAACTCTTCTGCTATGGTTTTTTTCGTTTCTTCAAAGGATTCCTCTCAACTTCACGATTAGATCCAGTTGCGCTTCAGGGAGAGCATTTTTAATTTACGTTCAGCGCATGGCGAACTATGATCGCAGAATGAGTCGTATGGCTTCACAATTTGTCCTCTTAACAGAATCAACAGTATGGGAGCACGTTTTTGTTTTAAGTGAATAAAAAGTGACTTGAATAGATCCAGACTTTGGCCTACATTCACGCAAAAAGACAATGACGTGTGCTGTGTTGGGGGGGAGGGAGGGAGGGGGACAGAGAGAGAGAGAGAGAGAGAGAGAGAGAGAGAGAGAGAGAGAGAAGAGAGAGAGAGAGAGACGCACACACAGGCACATACACTGTTACACAAACTCATGGTTACATTGTAATCATACAAACAGCAACAACGGATAGAAATTCTCTCTCTCTCTCTCTCTCTCTCTCTCTCTCTCTCTCTCTCTTGACTTCTACTTATCAGTGAATACAGGTGGGAAAAAAAAACACTTCGAGTTACATGAAAATCGAGATACACGACTTCGACATATCCGTTTGAAAATTAGTCTTTCAAAGAGCACAAACGGCCGGGAAATGAAAAAAGACGTCGAGTTATGCGAACTTCGACTTATCCCCCCCCCCCCCCCCCCCCCCCCCCTCCCCACCCCCCCCACACACACGTACGCGCACGCACACACACACACACACACACACACACACACACACACACACACACACGCCGTCAGGTGAAAAGAATAATAGCCCCCCCCCCCCCCCCCACACACACACACACACACACGCACACACACACACACACACTCCCCCCAACACCTGATTCCTGTCCGTCACTGTTGTTTAAGCCGGGAGGCCCACAGTACAGCGGGGACGTCAAATATTGACACCGGCTGCAGGACGGGTGGGTAGCCACGCTTTGGCAAACAACAAGTACACAGTGAGTACCTACCTACTCCAGCTGGCGTGTGCGAACCCTGGGATTAGCACGTGCACGGAGGGAAGGGCGGGACAGGGTAGGGATGAGGGTACAGGATGGGCTGATGACGGATTGGGGTTAGGGTGGGAGTGTGGGGAGTGTGGGGGTAATTAAAAGGGGAATATGAAAAAAAAATATATAATAGGCGTCTGTAGCTTGAAGAAGAATTCGCGTATCAGCGATGTGTTAATCGTGACTGTTTTCTTCAGTTCCAACTTGATTGCTTAGTAGAACAGTCAGAGAAATCCAAGACAGTTTATCTCTCTCTCTCTCTCTCTCTCTCTCTCTCTCTCTCTCTCTCTCTCTCTCTCTCTCTCACACACACACACACACACACACACACACACACACACACACACACACACACACACACGTGTGTGTGTGTGTGTGTTTTCATAATACATATATTTACATATCTATTTAGAGAGAGAGAGAGAGAGAGAGAGAGAGAGAGAAATCTTTATTTCTTCAGGCCCCCAGCCCCTAGAAATGAGGTCAAGTTAACATGTAACTAAAAGACACATACAAAGTACAACCAATCAGCTTTCCAGTGTGAGACTGTCAACAAAGGTTTGCCTTAACTTCATGCATTAAACAGAAATACACCAAGCTTCCTAATATTAAAAATAGACCCATTTATCAACAAGACTGTATATGGATTGACACCAAAGTTAAGATATTTTTTCCTTATGTCATTATACAGAACACATTTATACAACACATGGTCCTCATCTTCTAAGACGTTACACATTTTGCACATAAGATTAGCGTTGTTGTTGAACGTTCTTTTGAAAATCGATCCATTGATTGGTAACACACCAAGCCTCAACTTTATTAGACAATTCCTAAAGCAACTAATGTCCATGTAATCAAAGTATTTTTCACATTCGAAATTAGTTTTAAACAATCTGTAAATTTGATATATATCTTTATTCATAACAGACTCACTCCATTCCTGCATGTATATGTCTTTCATTCTCTGCTTAAATAGTGAAACAAATGTTTTTTCACAGCCTACTCCCTGTTCAAGCCAGACATATCCAAACCCGTGGCTAAATAATATATTCTTTATAAAAGTTGCCCAGCATTTTTTTTGCCGTTTTTATCTAGATCTACAAGCATCAAGTATGCTTGTTTAGGCAAACGATGAGCCTCCATCTTTATCAGTTTCAGCCAATATCGAATGCACCTCACTGCACTATTTACATATAGGGGATAACGCCCCAATTCCCCCATGACAAGTTTATTAGGAACTTTAAGATGGATTTTAAGAAAACGTTTGCACGCCAGAGCGTGTACCTTTTCAATATTGTCCAGTCTGTGGTATCCCCACATTTCGGATGCATATAATAGCACCGGCTGTACCTGGGCATCAAAAATTCGGAAGAAGCATGTCTTAGAGATGTCGTTTAATTTTGTTATATACCTTATACAGTCAAAACAAGCCCGTTTCCCTTTCACTGCAAGTGCATCAACCCCTTTGTTAATACTCATCTTTGTTGTAAAAACAATCCAAGGTAATTATATTCATTAACTACTTCTAATTGTTCCCCATTGAGATTCCATCTTTCAAATTTCCCCAGAAACCCACCCTTACGGAAAACGATGACTTTTGTCTTATCAGTATTGACTTTCAAATGTAATCGTTTGCAAACATTGTTTAAAATGTTGATTTGGTTTTGTAGTCCTATAACAGTGTTAGACAGTAAAACAATGTCATCTGCGAAGAGAAGAAGAAATAGCTCTAATAACCCTGGCAAAAATTGAATCCCATGTATTCCATTATCACTAACTGCTACTGCTATTTCATTAATAAATAAAGAAAACAATTGGACTTAAAATACAACCCTGTCTGACGCCTACAGGACACTCAAAATAGTCAGTGGTTTCACACCTTCAACACGTACACAAGAAACAACAGATTTATACATTGCGGTCACAGCACTGATAATTTTCCATGTATTCCATTCTGCCTTAAAATACCAAGCAGACACTGGCGTTGAACAGAATCAAAGGCTTTCCGTAGGTCAACAAAACAAGCGTACAGTTTACCACCTTTCTTAGACAGACATTTTTCTACAATAGCATTCAATGTAAAAATATGGTCTACAGTGGAATATCCGTGTCTAAAGCCAGCTTGCGATTCTGACAGTTTACTGTTTCCTTCAACCCATTTAACAAGCCTCTTGTTCAAAACTGACGTATAACATTTGCCAACCAAACTAAGAAGAGATACACCCCTATATAATTATCTGGCAAACTTTTATCGCCTTTCTTGAAAATGGGAAACTATGATTGCTTTAATCCATTGCTCTGGATATAAACCTTTGTCGAACAGTATATTAAAAAAACGAGTTAAAAAGTTGACAGCTATGACATCAGCAGACTTTAACATTTCAGCCAAAATATGGTCTGGTCCACAGGCTTTCCCCCTTTTTAATTTTCGAATAGCATCATAAACCTCCTCTTCAGAAATGACCAGATTAAGTTCAGAACAATCTTCTGTATGTCCTTGGCTTTCGCTTCCTTCGTTTATACTTCTGACTTCGATGTCATTAAATAATCCCTTGAAATGTTGAAACCATTGACCTGGTGTTATTTCTTTACTAACCCCTTCTTTCCGTTTCCCTACAATTTGTTTGGCTTGTTTCCAAAACTGTTTACTGTCGTTGCCCATAGAGGCTAACTGCCTTGCTTTTTCACGCTTGTAACTTTCTCGTTTACATTTCAGCACACCATTATACGTCTTTCGAGCGATAACGTAGGGCACTCGATCTTCAGCTTTTTAGTTTGCCTAAATTTTGACAACAATTGTCTAGCTTTAATCTTTGCATCACCACAGTCAGCATCAAACCACACAGCTCCTCTGGGTATGTCCCTAGTGGTAGAAACCTGTCTTTTCATGCATTCACTTGCACTCAGCAAAGCATTTGAAAATCTTTCTAGCGCTTGTTCCACATCACAGTGCAAAAGAGACAATGCATCAATACACATATCTTGAATTTCGTCAGAGTAAAGACAGTCAATAAAATGCGCTTCTTTAGCATTATCCCAAACAATTTTTTCAAACTTTTTTACAGTGTCCTTTTTATCACTAATTAGTTTATGTGTACAAAGTGTCAATGACACAGGAAAATGAGGCGAATCAATAACGCCAAAACTTTCATTGAACGAACAAAGTGATTGACACACAGATCTCTAGACATGACAACATAATCAATTGTACTACCACCTGTAGTACATACAAAAGTCAGAGACTGATCGAACTGAAACCGACACAGGCCGTTTATGATAACACAATCAATTAACGAACATAAATCAAGCAGATTTTTACCAAAGAGATTAATCTCCTCATCATCCGACTTTCTTTCAAACAAAATATCATCATCCTCTCTTTCATCTCCAAAATCCCAGGAATCTTTCACCTGCACGCTCAAAGAAACAGCATTTTTACTACCCGTTCGTGCGTTCATGTCCCCCATAATAATCAGTGAGAAATCTTGGAAAAGCTCGTGCAAATCAACGACACACTGTTCTAAAATCTCTAAGCCATAGCCATGTTCTGCCACATTCCAATATCTACTGTCATATGGGTGGATGTACACACATATTAGAAAAATAGTTTTTTGTACGTTAAACAATGACCGATCTAATTCCAAAATCACCATATTTTCGTACCTCATATTTATCCTTTTCACCAAGTTGAAAAAAACCTTCCGCACAAACACAAGTACTCCGCCTGATTTTCTAGCACTTGATGATAATTTAACTGCTCTAGACACATGTACATCAAAGTCACACTAAAAGCACTGTATCTATAGTTTCCCGAATCAATAAATGTTTCGTTCAACGAAAAAATATCAAAAGTTACCAATGTTTGGA
>JADBJO010032330.1:0-2500 GCA_016801955.1 Conus betulinus
ATACAAACACACAAAACAACCACAACACACTAACCCTTCCTCTCTATTCTATCTCTCCTTCTCTCTCCTCTCTCTCTCTCTCTCATACCTTTCACGTGTTTTTGAGTGTTCAGCTCGTACAAACGCTCCATACAATTCCAAACTTTAGTCATGGATTTCTTTCCCCGCATGTTTAATTACATGTGCGTACTTACCTCTGGATAAACTACATACAACAGTTTACTCCTGGGCAAACTAGATTCCACTTACATTACTCTTGGGTAAACTAGGAACCACACCTATTTACTCCTGGGGAAACTAGATACCACTTACTTACTCGTATGCAAACTAGATACCAGTTACTTTACTGCCTGAGCAAACTATATACCACTAAATTGCTCTGGGCAAACTAGATACCATTACTACACTCCTGGGGCAAATGAGATACCACTTACTACACTCCTGGGCAAACTAGAAACCCTTACTACACTACCTCCTGGGCAAAACTAGATACCACTTACTACACTCCTGGGCAAACTAGATATCACTTACTACACTCCTGGGCAAACTAGATACCACTTACTACACTCCTGGGCAAACTGGATATCACTTACTATATTCCTGGGTAAACTAGATACCACTTACTACACTCCTGGGCAAACTGGATATCACTTACTATATTTCTGGGTAAACTGGATATCACTTACTATATTCCTGGGTAAACTGGATACCACTTACTATATTCCTAGGTAAACTAGATACCACTTACTTTACTTCTGGGCAAACTAGATATCAGTTACTATACTCCTAGGTAAACTGGATATCACTTCCTTTACTTCTGGGCAAACTAGATACCACTTACTACTACTGGGAAACTAGATACCACTTCCTTTACTTCCGGGCAAACTAGATACCACTTCCTTCCTTTACTCCTGGGCAAACTAGATACCACTTCCTTTACTCCTGGGCAAAACTAGATACCACTTCCTTTACTCCTAGGCAAATTGATAGATACCACTTCCTTTACTCCTGGGCAAACTAGATACCACTTCTTTACTCCTGGGCAAAATAGATACCGCTTACTTTACTCCTGGTCAAACTAGAGACTATTTACTTTACTCCTGGGCAAACTAGATACCACTTACTTTACTCCTGGGCAACTAGATACCGCTTACTTTACTCATGGTCAAACTAGAGACTATTTACTTTACTCCTGGGCAAACTAGATACCACTTACTTTACTCCTGGGCAAACTAGATACCGCTTACTTTACTCTGGTCAAACTAGTACCACTTACTTTTTTTCCTGGGCAAAGTAGATACCGCTTACTTTACTCCTGGGCAAAGTAGATACCACTGGTATTTTTTTCTGAACAAACTGGATACCACTTATATTACTAACAAAATAAAGACAACTTACTTACCCCTTCACAAAACTGGATACCATTTACTTTACTCCTGGACAAACTAGATACCACTTACCTCAGTCCTTGACCCCAGATGCAGTGAAAGGCAGACAGGGTTTGAGAGTGGCCAGATGAGCATGTCCCCTTTGGACACTTCTGATCTTTAATGGTCACTGTCAACAGGCTGCTGCCTGTCTGTCTTGCAGCCTGTTTTGCGAGTGTCAGTACAGAGGTCATCCCCTTCTGTGGTCAGACAGGGGTAAACCTCACGGACAGCCTGCAGGTGACTAGTTGATCATGAGCATGGGTATCAACTGCCAGGGTAGGGTCCAGTCAGCTTGAGGCTGAATCGTCTGAGGGTTGTGGTTTGTTGTTGTTGTTTGTCGTTGCGTCGTCGTCGTCGTCGTCGTACCTGGCTAAAAAGACTCCAGGGGTCATCCGAAAAAGCCGAAGAACTTGAAACTCTATGGGACAAATGCGTCCTGGGGGATGAGAACATGACGTGTGTGACCGTTGTTGATTACCCCCGCCACGTGGCGGTGTTTTTGAAAGCAATGAAGCTGAGAGTATCAAACACATGCAGTGTCTACAGGGATGTCGGTTTACACACCCAAGACAGCTGTCTACCTGACCTGGGGACTTTGGGCGCGTTCAGCACAGAAAGGGAGTTCATCCTGGTGGTCTTCTGAATGTCCGGCATGTCCGGAAGTTAAAAGACTGTGTGGACCAACAGCACGTTGTGGGCCTTTCAGTGTGCGTGAGGAGCAGAAGCCGAAAGAGGACGGGGGGTGCGGGGGGGGGGGGGGGGGGGGGGGGAGGTAAGAAGACGCTGTGGTATCGTGTTTGATCGCTAGTTAGTTATTTTATTCAAAAATCTTTTCTTCGTGTCGATGATTTTTTAGACTCTATCATCTAAAACAGCAAAACTTTGTTGAATTTTTTTAACATCGTCACAAAATTTTTGAAAAAACGGGGGGAAAAAAGAAGAAGAAGAGAGAGAGAGAGAGAGAGAGAGGAGAGACGAGAGAGAGAGAGGAGAGAGAGGAGAGAGGGGAGAGAGAGAGAGAGAGAGAGAGAGAGAGAGAGAGACAGAGACAGGGACAGACAGACAGACAG
>JADBJO010032330.1:12500-15806 GCA_016801955.1 Conus betulinus
TTCAGCTCCTCCTCCTCCTCCTACTCCTCCTCCTCCTCCTATTCTTCTTCTTCTCTTTTTTCTTCTTCTTCTTCTTCTTTTTTCTTCTTCTTCTTCTAGCACCTCTAAGTATCACATCATAACAGAGAAGATGTAGTATCATGAGCTGATTCCGCACAGTCAAAATGATGGAACGTAAAACGACACTGTCATTACTAGTGGTCGTACTGTCATCCAAATCAAAATCATCATCATCGTCATTGTCATCATTATCGTCATCAGACGTGATGTGTCGTGGAGAAGCGGAAGTCATGTAGCATATCATGGGATGAAGTCTGCATGAGATGACCCTCATGATGATGATGAAGAAAAAAGAAGAAGAAGAAGAAGAAGAAGAAGAAAGAAGAAGAAGAAGAAGGAAGAGAGAGGAGGAGGACGAGGGGGAGGAGGAGGAGGAAGAAGAAGAGGAAGAGGAGGAGCAAGAGAAGAAACAGCAGAAGAAGAAGAAGAAGAAGATGAAGTGATGATGATGATGATTGATGAGATGAAGATGAAGAAGATGATGATGATGATGATGATGATGATGATGATGATGAAGAATATGAAGATGAAGATGATGATGATGATGATGATGATGATGAGAAGAAGAAGAAGAAGATATGAAGATGATATGATGATGATGATGATGATGATGATGATGATGATGATGATGCAGGGGTGGTGGTGATGGTGATGGTGTAGTAGTGACCGTTACGTTGGTCTTTTTTTTTTCCTCTAGCTACGGATCCGAGTTAAAGACTTTTTGTGTATGCATAAAAGAAACGTATCGATTCATTTCTTTTCTTTTCCTTAAACAAACAATTATGGAACCATTTTTGTTTGGTTTGGTTTTCTTTTCGTTTCTTTTCTTTTCTCTCTGAGGACGTTCTGTGTATGCATAAAAGAAACTTGTCGATTAATTTCCTTTCCTTTCCTTTCTTCTCTTTTCTTCTGACGATGTGACAGCCCTCGTTTAGCCCCCTTACGGTCAGCGTGGTTATAAACAGCATGAATTTAACTGAAATGCCAAGCGCGGATCAGCATAGTGTTTTGTGGCAGACCTATCCGCGCGCAGTGAAACCTGTGTGTGCTAACATATGCATCTGTGTCTTTCTGCTCTTTTTTTTCCCCCCTACAACTTCAGGTCGTGACTGCTTGAATCATCCGCTAAGTGTAAGCGTTGTCCGTTCATTCTTTCCAACGTAAGTACTGAAAGTGAACTTCTTTTCAAACTTTGAAAAAAAAAAAAAGAATATTATCTAATCATTACGTCTCGATTGATGTCATGTTCAATATTTTCTCGCATCTGTATCCAGCTAAACACAATTACACTTTTTTGTCTCCACTAATTGGTAATGATCAGATGTTTTTTTACTTGGCTCTGTACAGAAATGCATGCGTATATCTTAGAATATTGGGTGGTTTACTGTATCTCACTGTTGAACACTAACATACTGACGCCGTGTTTTAACTCTGGAATGTATTCTTTTATCTTTATTTCTATTTCCTGAGATTTTTTTCATGTCTGTGAATTCAAAATCAAAATACTTGTTGTGTCTGTTTAAAAACCAAAAAACAAAAAAACTCACACACTCAGTATGTTTGTTTTCAAAACCATACTACACGATGAAACAGAAAAACATGACTTTCGTTTTACTCTCTCTCTCTCTCTCTCTCTCTCTCTCTCTCTCTCTCTCTCTCTCTCTCTGTCAGAAACTTTTACCTTTTTTTTTTTGCAGCTAGACAGTTGATTCTGCAAATATAGTTACTTGCATATTTTCGTCTTTCAAAGTTACACCCAGTGTATGTTTGTCACTTTGGATTTATTACCATCATATGTATTAATGTTATGTATGCTTACAAACTTGAGTTCTCATTTAAGTTGTTTATGAGACGTTTAGGTCCGTTTTTTCTGTCTGTCTGTCTCTCTATCTCTTCTGTCTCTCTCTCTCTGTCTGTCTGTCTGTCTGTCCCTCTCTCTCTCTCTCGCTCTCTCTCTCTCTCGTTTTCTTGCGCACACACACGCGCACACACACATAGGGAAACTGGCAGTATATTTGACTCTTGCAAGTGTTTAAATGAAAATGTTACAGCTTTCTTAAATGACAAAGTATGGAAATAAAAAGACACAACGATCTTGTGTAGACACCTAATGTTTTATATTATGATTGAAAACTTTCGTAGCTCTGTAGACAGAACACCACATTAAATACACTCAATAAAGATACAGGAAGATAGAAATCACTCAACAACCACGTATCTGTTACAGGATATTTTTGATGCATCGCAAATGTTTGTGAGCAAGTCATTCTGTTCATGGTGAATCTCTGTGTGTGTGTGCGTGCAGGCGTGGTGCGTGCATGCGTGCGTGCGCGCGCGCGCGCGCGCGCGCGCGCGCGCGTGTGTGTGTGTTGTGTGTGTGTGTGGTGTGTGTGTGTTCTCTGTGTGTGTGTGTTGTGTGTGTGTGTGTGTTCTGTGTGTGTGTGGTGTGTGTGTGTGTGTGTGTGTGTGTGTGTGTGTGTGCAAGTTCGCGTGTACGCGCCAGAGCGCACGCGACACGCGCGCGCGCGCGTTTGTGTGTATGTGTGTGTGTACGGCTGTGCGTGTGCAGGTGCGCGTGCGCGCGCCCCGCGCGCGCGCACGCGTGCGTGTTGTGTGTGTTTGTGTGTGTGTGTGTGTGTGTGTGTGTGCGTGCGTGCATGTGCGTGTGTGTGTGTGTGTGGTGTGGTGTGTGTGTGTGTGTTTCCGCGTCCTTGTTCCTCTGAAAAGTTGTTTGGCAGGATGGTTAAGATTGTGTATGTCCTGGGTGTGTGTGTGTGTGTGCGTGTGTGTGTGTGTGTGTGTGTGTGCGCGCGCGCGCGCGCGCGCGTATGTGTCCTCGTATGCGTTTAAATAAATGTGCTCATACTATTCATGCCCTATTGATACATACTATTTAGATGCGTAATTTAGTTATTTATATGAAATGTGTGCGCGTTTACGATCTGAGCGCTTATAAAAAGTATTTGTATGACATGGATGTATGCGAGTGAACTAGCTGTACTACCTGTTGTAATGTATATATATGTATGGAAGGCCATTCTGGGATCGGTTTTGGCTATAGTAATGAAACTGAAATTCTATAGTTTGTAGTGCTTATGATTATTCACAAAGTTTAGTGCGTACTAACATTACTTTTTGTATCATTCGTGTCATATTTAGAAACCGTAGAGCTTGCAAAACGTATGCATATAACACTTACGTATACTACAAAAAAAAACTTCAATACTTGTGATAACAGTGCTTTTT